>JANRMT010062844.1:8509886-8569544 GCA_026402145.1 Polypterus bichir lapradei
TGGTTGGTCAGCAAGTCGGCTAACGTCCGCCACGGTGCCCTCTTTCAGTTGCGAGAAGCAGATCATAGAATGGTTTGAAAGAGGGCACCGTGGCGGACGTTAGCCGACTTGCTGACCAACCACAAGCGTTACCTGGTAGGTAACCACCCATACAGTCAGATTGTGATTCAGACTACGAATGCCTTGAATGTAATTACCCCGATCTACATACTGTTGAATAAATGAACCACACGCCGTGGCGCAACGTAAGAGGCTTCGCCACTGACGGCCGAGGTTCAATTCCCGAGAGGGAGTGCAGTGAGTGTGTATGCCTGATAAGCCCAGAATTAGGGCGAAACACGTGTCACGTACTCTTTGCATTATTTGACAGTAAAAACTATATATATATATATACTGTGGTGGGCTGGCGCCCTGCTAGGGGTTTGTTTCCTGCCTTGCACCCTGTGTTGGCTGGGATTGGCTCCATCAGACCCCCGTGACCCTGTAGTTAAGGTATAGCGGGTTGGATAATGGATGGATATATATATATATATATATATATATACACATATATGCGTGTGTATATATATATAAGGGAACACCTATTCATCCCAGTCTAACACCAAGTCAATCAAGCTTCAGGGATATCAGTCTGGGAAGTACAAGCGATTGTGAATCATCTTCACCTGCTTGGGTGCAAATGAAAGGTACAGTAGGTGCAGCGGGCTGGCAACACCAAGACAACTTCCTAAATAGGAATGGTTTTGCAAGTGGTGGCCACAGACAATTATTCTCTCCTTATCCTTCCTGAATGATTCCTCCCTAGTTTTGTGTTTTGTTAGTGTCCTTGTCACTACTGGTTGCATGAGGCAGTACCAATTCAGGTTGCACAGGCAGTCCGGCTCCTCCTGGGTGGCACATGTGCCGCCATAAGAAGGTTTGCTGTGTCTCCCAGTGCAGTCTCAAGAGCATGGAGGAGAAACCAGGAAGGAGGCATAACTTTATGATCAAGCATCCAAAGAGACAGAGCTCTTCTATTACCTAAACAGCAAAGATTACTTTGCTCCAGAGGTTTCAGGAGGCTATCATTTGTTATACTTTTGATGCCATGGTGCGTAAACGGGCACCCCATACATTTATTTTGTCGGGACCTGTCATTCCCTCGGATGACCATAGTGAATATCTGAAGCAGTAAACATGACACGGATCAGCAGTAAAAGGGTGATGTGAATGTGCAGGCTGTGTGGAGCACCAACATATGAGATATAAAAAAATTATGGAAATTGGAAGAAAAATTCAGAGGTTCACCTTTATCAGCGGACACCACAAATCCTTGCAAATCCCAGGACTGGTGTGAGTCTTACAACAAAGAATAAAGCTCCTGTTTTTTATGATCCGCAACAGTAAGTTTTGTCTCACGTTTATAAATTTATACTCTCTTTTTAAAGCTCTGAACCTGTTTTGCTTTTCCAGCATTTGAGGAATTTGAAAAATTGTGAATTTTGATTAACAGGAACAAAAAAATGTTTAAGGTTTGTCTTTTTGGAGAATTATGGGTTTGAAATCTTAAACACACTGCAGTAGTAACAAGACAAGACTAGAACTAAAATACTAATTAGAAAGAAAAGAAAAACCTCATCAGATATCTAGTGTTTGATTCTTTAATTGGCTCAATGGCAATATGACACGTCTCGGTGCAAATGGCATTAAGCGTCATGGCAACAATCTATGTGTGTAACAGATCTGTTAATTAACATGTCCACACAGCTGTAAGATTTCACTTACGATTAACTTAACTTTGCTAAATCTTGTGAATGTTGTCAGGTGACAGACTTCACACCAACAAGATTCTGTGAAAAAGGAAGCTGTCTGTTTCGTCGACAGTCGAAATAAACAGCTTTTTAAATATTTTATTTCTTCGCAAAGATGATTTCTGCCATGACTTTTTTTTTTTTCTTCCAAATTCTCCAGCACATCTTTAAACAGGCAAGTGACACGGTGGCGACGTTGCATAAGAGAAGCTTTTAAAATACGGCAGAGCTGAAAAGCATTCCGTTTGATGAAAGCGCTTTCACATTAAATGCTGATAGGTTTTTACGATGCTATTCGAAAATTAACTTCAAATCCCTGTTGTTAAGAATTATTCACTGAGGAAATGCAAAAGCCAAACTTGTAAGTAAAGGCAGATTGTGACTGTTGGTGTCTGTTTGGAGGACAATTAAGTTCAGAGAATTCTAAACAGACCTTATCTCATGCAGGCAGTTTTATTATTTGATGAAACGGTGGACCTTTAGAAGATTGCTATCCATTTTTGAACCCCCCTTTATGTAATTTCTGGTTGATGGGTAACTGGTTAGCTGTCCCAGCAGCACTGGGCCTCAAGCAGGAATCAGCTTTGAACAGGGGGCCGGTCCAGCTTAAACAGTCCTTTAGTAAGAATAAAACATATTTGGGGACAAAATCACCTTCTTTGTAAGAATGACAATAGAGACAGTTGACACAATAGGCTTGAAATTTTAAAGCAGGACCCCATTGCATACTGTAAATGATCAAAGCAATACAAATCCTGTATATATTCCGGTGCAAAGTCACAAGACATGCCCAGGACAATGCCATAGTACTCCTGATTTACTCTTACTTTAAATTTTGTATATTTTAAACACAACAGATTTCTCAATAGGGTAAATTAGGCAGACGTTGCACACAGCCATATCTAACAGCCAGAACATCCTGCGGTTGCAAATCTCACACCTATGGCAGCATGACATACTCGCTAGGCTGATAAGCTTGCGTTACCTGTGTGTGACCCACCAAAAGATCACTTAAAGTGAAAAATATACCACTGAAATAGAGAATCCAGCCTCCAGCTAGAAGAAAGAACATTTTAAAATTCTATTTCGGTAAATAATAGCTAGCACAGCTGTCAGGGATGGATGTTGTCAGAAGCATCACCGTCTGATTTTGATATAAATTTTCAAGTTTGTTGACAGATCAGGGCGAGACCAGAAACTGCCTTTGTAACAATTGGAGGGCATGTCATAAACCTGAGGCCAGGACACTGAATCACTCGCTATAGAAATATTAAAACACATTATCTACACAATGAATCATAACTTTAAAAAACACGGAATGTTCTCAAAAGGTTTACATGACTTAATGGTGGCAGGAAGACTGTGTCAAAATTAGTTAAATCTCCTAAAGAAATAAAGAGAAGGCCAGCTGCAGCTGGGAAGGCAAATGTCACACGTGCAGTGGCAGATGAGGGACATCTCCGGCTCGGCTGTCACACAAAGTGAGGAGAAGAGCTCACAGATCATAGTATTGAGAAAACTAGTCAAACATTTTGTATAATATTTCAGTCAGTGGGTTCTCCCAGGCTTACGTTTTCTTTACTTTTTTGTGTTTTATTTTATTTTAAAGTATTATTTTTCATGTGTTTTATTATATTTATGTATTATTGCAATCATTGTTCTGTTTACTTATTTACTATCTGTGATTCACATGTTCTCCCTTGTGCTTTGTGGGTGGCACCCTAAGAGGCGGGGACACCCTGACATCACATTTGAAGGACCGCCCCCAGCCTATTTATTGAAAGTCTGAGCAGCACATCCTTCAGTGGTTCATTCATTAACATTTGGAGATTGCTACTCCTTCTTAGTATTCATTTTCTGCCATTTTTGAGTTTTGTTTCTGGTTTTGGAATTTGGTTGGATTACAGGTTTTGATTTGGTGCTGCAGGTTACCTTTTTTGGGCAAACACTTTATGTCCCTGAGTTTCTGCCTTGGTTCTATTTTTTGTTCAATTCAAATAAACATAATCATTTATATATATGTGGCACTGCGTGGTAGGCAGTAAGACTTTAGGGACTTTCAAAACTAGACAATGTTATTTTAGGAGAATTGAGTGGATAGGAACAGCAAGCTTTGTATTGGTCCCATCTGTCAATTCAAACGTTTTTCATGGTTCTTCTGTTGTGTAGGGCATTTTAGTCCTCCAGACTGATGTTTATTCAATTAGGTTAACTTTTTTTTGTAAGTTGCTCTGAATAAAAGTGTATGCTAAATGTAAGGGCAAATTTCTGTTCATTTTTATATATTTGGGGATAAGGTATTTTTGAATTTTTGAAACTAAATCCCTTATTTGGGCCACAGATCATAATATTGAGAAAACTAGTCAAACATTTTGTATATTATTTCAGCCAATGCATGTTTCCAAGCTTACGTTTTCTTTACTTTTTTGTGTTTTATATATTTTAAAGTATTATTTTTCATGTGTTTTATTATATTTATGTATTATTGTAATCATTGTTCTGTTTACTTATTCATTAGCTATGCTTCACATGTTCTCCCTTGTGCTTTGTGGGTGGCACCCTAAGAGGCAGGGACACCCTGACATCACATTTGAAGGACCGCCCCCAGCCTATTTATTGAAAGTCTGAGCAGCACATCCTTCAGTGGTTCATGTATTAACATTTGGAGATTGCTACTCCTTCTTAGTATTCATTTTTGGCATTTTCGAGTTTTGCTTCAGTTTTTGGAATTTGATTGTTGGATTACAGATTTTGATTTGGTGCTTCAGGTTACCTTTTTTGGGCAAACACTTTATGTCCATGCATTTCTGACTTGGTTCTATTTTTTGTTCAATTCAAATAAACATAATCATTTATACATATGTGGCACTGCGTGGTAGGCAGTAAGACTTTAGGGACTTTCAAAAGTAGACTTGATGTTATTTTAGGAGAACTGAGCGGATAGGAACAGCAAGCTTTGTATTGGTCCCATCTGTCAGGTCAAAGGTTTTTCATGGTTCTTCTGCTGTGTACGGTAGGAAATTTTAGTCCTCCAGACGGATGTTTATTCAATTAGGTTAACTTTTTTTTTGTCAGTTGCTCTGAATAAAATTGTTTGCTAAATGTAAGTGTAAATGTAAATTTATGTGCATTTTAATATGTTTTGGGGTAAGTTATATTTGGATTTTTGAAACTAAATCCCTTATTTGGGCCTTTTATTTAATGCATTTGTCATTCAAGAATAGATCACACTGGGTTTTAAAAGTAACTTGCTTTTTAAAAACATCTTCTGAACTTAGTTGAATGCTGGGACATCAGAAAGCACTGCAAAAACAAAAAAAGAGAGAGCAAAAGTTTTAAACAAGAAAGATGTTCAAGAAAAAAACGAGTTAACAAATGCAAAAGTTTTGATTTGGATCCTTGAACTCAGATGAGGAAATAACCTTGAAGGTGAACTTTTACCCCGACTTATCGTGATTGACAGCTCAAGTCCTCAGAGGACACGCCCTCAACAACACAGGTGTTACCAGGGCAACAGAAGCTCAAAATGAGGCTGTTGGTAATTAATCAAAATGGCTGCTAAAACAACCCAGATAAAATTCTGATACCAAAACTAAGCCATTAGTAGAGAAACTAATATCACCACCAGAAGCCTCGAGGTGCAAAATCCCAAATTTCAATGCTAAACCAGACAAAAAAAAAAAAAGAAAGACAAGGTATATGAATAAATTCTCAACAAGATCCAGTAGCGAGAGTCAAGGGAATTCTGCATTTAATTTAAGCCTGTCTGACTAACAAAGGCGTTCCTTCATGTTTGATAGTAGCCTGCAATAATGCAATTAGTTATCGTATGGAAGGTGAAAGGGCTAGAAAGATTAGAAAAACAACTTATCACATTTTGAAGCCTAACACCATCTTTGGGAGAAGCTGATGGAGTTCCTTTGTTCTTATGAGAGCACTGTATATGTAAGTATTCATATGACATAATCTTCATGACATGCCACCTAGTACCATATTCAGATATGACAGGTTAGGCTCTAACCTCTGTGATCCTAAACTCAACAAAGAAATGAAAATATGAATGCACTCATACAGTATTAAGCCTACATTTTCTATTCTTAGAAATTTTAGCTTTAGATGACATTTTACTATCAACTGACTGAACAATACTGACTAAGTCTAACAATTTAATGCACTAAGAATGAACATTGTGCTTAACATTGCAAAAAATATTTCAGCTGAGTACATTAACTCTTTGAGGGCTGAATATTTTTTTCCTAAAGACAGTTTCTGAAAAGCAATGGTTTCACACAGAAATCAACATAAAACGTCTGTTGCTGCATGTTGTGGCTGCCAATTTGCAAAGATTGTGCAGCAGGCTTGCTGCCAGGCTGTCTTCGAGTGGCAGTCACGGTCGCAGTGCATTGCAATCTGGTTTCTACCTCTTATGATTGTTAAGTGGCAGTCCTACCTGGCGAACATTGTCAGTACCACAATTAGCTGGGGACCAATCAGCTGAAGCTGGAACCTTACATTCATTTTCGATTTTCAAAATCGGAATCTGACAAGTCATAGTCTAGTTCAGAGATAAGAACAGGCAAAACGTCATCCGCGGAGTATTTTGCTTTACGCATCCGCTTTGATCTCTCGCCAGATGTCAGTGCCATTTTTGCCATTTCTTGTCACTTGCTATTCACGTGAGCACAGGAATCTTGGTCAAAATAATGAATCTAACTTTCCTTCTAGCAACGAGAGACCAACTAAAACATAACAGTTGGTTTTGTCACCTTTTGCAGTCAATTACCATAGTCAACTCCTCCTTTTGACAAAAGTTGACGTCAGCCCTGAAAGAGGTAAAACATTCTAGATGAGAACAGGCCATTGAGCCCAAAAAAACTCACCATTCTTATCCATTTAATTCTTTTTAAATTACATCAAGTCTAGTCAAGTCTAGTTTTAATGTCCTACTGTCTACAATGCAGTACCACATATGTATAAAATGGATATAATAATATAGAAAAATATAGAAAAATTCATCAAAATAATTTCTTTCACAATAGGCAGACATTTGTCTTTGGAGTATGGGGTCAGGCAGGTAGGGTGAGGTTTATTTTGGGTAGCCTAAGGAAGGCTGACTGGCCTAGTCTTTTTAGAGGCCTCACACCATTTCACTATTTTAAATGCTGCTCTTCATAACAATAGATGCTACGATGGACATTATGTGGTTCATAAAGTCAAACAAACTTACTAATAAGCCTCAATTAAAGGAATCCAATAAAATAATGGTAACTTCAACACATAAAGCTACAAAAGATTATATGATTTATGGGTAATTGAGTATATGAAACAAAACCAGCAGTCACTAAGGCCGTTCAGGAACTGAATTTAAGACCCCTGCTTCACACCCGCTCATACCACTAAGTCTTAGCTTAGTCTACCATACACCACATCTGTTACATGTGGGAGAAACTGGAACATCTGGAGATAAACCTTACCCTTTATTAAGCCAAAATTAACTGTTTTCTTCTTATTTCAGTTGATTTCAAGATCCTGTTGTTCATATGCAACAGATCTGAGGGTCATAAAAATCTGGAGACTAATCAAAAATGTATACAAGACAAGAACAATCCCTGTGTCACAAAAATCTAATGCAGAAGAATATCTGACCAAAGAAGATACACAAACATAAAAAGACTGTTTTTGTTTCATAAGAAATAGATTCAGCTTTTAATTGTTTTTTTTTTTTCTTCTATCTTGTCCAATGATAAAATGACAAAAAAATGTTTCATACTTCTGTTCTGGCGGTTTGCATGCCTTCCTCTCCTATCAGCGAGCCTTTGTTTCAGGTTGACTGCTGGACTCCCAGGATGTGATCTTAATTTATCCCACTTTGGTCATTAGTACAGCCAACTTAAACACTAACTTTATAGCAGATGTCAGCCATATACGTCTAGGATGTGCACTTAATTTGGGGTCAATCGTTTTCCTAGACTGCAGCTACCACCATTACCTAACACCTACCAACCATCCCGGAACAAAGACTCTGTTTTAAACAGAGAGATTTAGGTACCCTCAATCAGCAAGACTGACCCTTGCTGGTTATTGCTATTGATCTTCAAATCCCCCAACCCACCCCCCTTGGTCTTAAAGGGCACAGTGTTATATGATTGTTCCAGTCACTCAATTAACTGTGCTTGGTTTTTCTTTAGAGAATCATCGGGAGTCAGAATATTTCCCAACAGATACCATGAAGGAAATAAAAGAAACTGGTCTTAAATGAAGGGCCAGTCCATTACTAACAATTTCATCACTGGGTCCCTTCCATATAGACTGTTGTGTCCTGTAGGGGCACTCAAGAGCATATCCCAAGAATAAAATAAAGTCACATTAATACACAAAAAGGGTGAATTATTCATAAAAACATACAAGGGTACAATAAACAGAAAACCTCAAAGTACAATTAATAAGAAAATCAAAAACCTGACCCCCCTCTCTGGGATTTTCAAAAAGACACTGCCCCTGTCTGATGAGTGACGTGGCCTGAAGAGTATCCACCAATACAACACTCTGTTATATGTCAGCCAGGGTTTATTCCCCGACTTATGTGTATTTTCTGTTTTATTGTTGTTTTTGAATGATTAACTCGGCCGCCCATCTCAGGCCCAGGGGAGCAGTGGTAAAAGGCTAAAAGATCTTTGTGCTGTTATCTAATGGCATTAGGGACTGCTCGCATGGCTACCTTCTTCCCACCACTACCTTGGACTTGCATTATTGCCCCAGGAGTAACAATCACACACAATACTAGGACAGAGTAATCAATGGTAGCTTGTTATCACTGGCACACATTGCCAGCATACTTGCAACACGGCCATCCTACAGCTCAGCTCCTGTCCTGCATTAAATTTGTGTTACTGGAATTGCAGATCCTACAGGGTCCCACTTTACACTGCATACAGTATCTCACAGAAGTGAGTACACCCCTCACATTTTTGTAAATATTTTATTATATCTTTTCATGGGACAACACTGAAGATATGACACTTTGACACAATGTAAAGTAGTCCGTGTACAGGTTGTATAACAGTGTAAATTTGCTGTCCCCTCAAAATAGCTCAACACACAGCCATTAATGTCTAAACCGCTGGCAACAACAGTGATTACACCCCTAAGTGAAAAATGTCCAAATTGTGCCCAATTAGTCATTTTCCCTCCTTGGTGTCATGCGACTCAGTGTTACAAGGTCTCAGGTGTGTTAAATTTGTTATCGCTCTCACACTCTCTCATACTGGTCACTGGAAGTTCAACATGGCACCTCATGGAAAAGAACTCTCTGAGGATCTGAAAAAAAGAACTGTTGCTCAACATAAAGATGGCCTCGGCTATAAAAAGATTGCCAACACCCTGAAACTGAGCTGCTGCACGGTGGCCAAGACCGGACTGGACGGGACAGGTTTAACAGAACAGGCCTCACCATGGTCGACCAAAGAAGTTAAGTGCACGTGCTCAGTGTCATATCCAGAGGTTGTCTTTTGAAAATAGACGTATGAGTGCTGCCAGCATTGCTGCAGAGGTTGAAGGGGTGGGGGGTCAGCCTGTCAGTGCTCAGACCACACGCCGCACACTGCATCAAATTGGTCTGCATGGCTGCCACCCCAGAAGGAAGCCTTTTCTAAAGATGATGCACAAGAAAGCCCGCAAACAGTTTGTTGAAAACAAGCAGACTAAGGACATGGATTACTGGAACCATGTCCTGTGGTCTGATGAGACCAAGATCAACTTATTTGGTTCAGATGGTGTCAAGCGTGTGTGGTGGCAACCAGGTGAGGAGAATACAAAGACAAATGTGTCTTGCCTACAGTCAAGCATGGTGGTGGGAGTGTCATGGTTTGGGGCTGCATGAGTGCTGCTGGCACTGGGGAGCTACAGTTCATTGAGGGAACCATGAATGCCAACATGTACTGTGACATACTGAAGCAGAGCATGATCCCCTCCCTTCGGAAACTGGCAGTATTCCAACATGATAACGACCCCAAGCACACCTCCAAGACGACCACTGCCTTGCTAAAGAAACTGAGGGTAAAGGTGGTGGACTGGCCAAGCATGTCTCCAGACCTAAACCCTATTGAGCATCTGTGGAGCATCCTCAAGCAGAAGGTGGAGGAGCGCAAGGTCTCTAACATCTACCATCTCCATGATGTCGTCATGGAGGATTGGAACAGTGGCAACCTGTGAAGCTCTAGTGAACTCCATGCCCAAGAGAGTTAAGGCAGTGCTG
The DNA here is from genome assembly GCA_026402145.1 of Polypterus bichir lapradei. NCBI lineage: Eukaryota > Metazoa > Chordata > Cladistia > Polypteriformes > Polypteridae > Polypterus > Polypterus bichir. The sequence goes on from JANRMT010062844.1 coordinate 8,519,931, forward strand.
GAAAATAATGGTGGCCACACAAAATAGTGACACTTTGGGCACAATTTGGACATTTTTCACTTAGGGGTGTACTCACTTTTGTTGCCAGCGGTTTAGACATTAATGAGTAATTTTGAGGGGACAGCAAAATTACACTCTTATATAAGCTGTACACTGACTACTTTACATTGTATCAAAATGTCATATCTTCAGTGTTGTCCCATGAAAAGATATAATAAAATATTCACAAAAATGTGAGGGGTGTATTGATTTTTGTGAGATACTGTGTATGGAGATCATATTCTGGCAGTTCCATTGCTCTTTAAATGATAATTTCCATGTAATTCTATAAAGAAAACAGAAAAAGTGACCAGTGAAGAAATGCAAAACATCACACATAATGCCAACATATTGAGTTATGATATTTGTCACCCTTTACGTGCCAAAATTAAGAAAATTAGCTACATTTGGGTTGTGAACACTGTCATCGGTTTGGCCCGATCCTTGGAAGTTTGTAATATTTCCCTTCAGGCAAAGGCTTGATTGCTTACACAGCCGGATATTTAAAGCCTGAGCGATCAGTCCTAATTGACTGATTGCACAATTACATGCCACACCTGTCCTTTTAATTGGGGCAGTTATTCTTTTTTTTAACTAATTGTCCATTTACTCTTTGCAAGTGTCCTTTATGCGCAAGAAATGTCAGCTTCTTTCTCTGTGTGTGAAGTTTCATTTAACTTGCATTTTCCAGGGTTTTTCTTTGAAGACGCAACATAATATGCTGCATCAGTGAATTTATAACCTTTTATACTAACGTTATACTAATTGTGATAAATAAGCAAAATGTTAACTCAGGTGGAAAATTCTGTAAAAATGAATGCAGTTGGGTATTTTAAAAAGAAAGCTGTGAAAAAACGCGCCTTTATAAAACTAGTGTCACCAGCTTGCAATTGAACAGGATATTCTATGCCAAATTCCAGCATTCTGTTTTGACAAAAATCTGTTCTCACTAATTAACAGGAGTGATAAGAAACGCTTCTTATTTTTGTGATTCTGAATTTAACTTGATGTCTGATTTTCCCATTTTCTGTAAATCTGTGTGCTTAATGATATCTTCCTTTGACTTCCAATACTCCTCTGCCTCATGGTGACTCCATCTTTCTCACCACAAACTCCATTTGATTCTGCTAATTCTGTTGTCGTATGGGTTCAGTTTCTTAAATTATTTTCGGTCTCATATCACTTGCTGTTGGGTTGCATTAAATGGGAATGGGTTGCGTATGGTTTGCCACGGGTTGTTTAAACAATTGCCAGTGCTCCGCTATGACATTGGCATCGATTTGTCAAGGGGGGCCTCCCCCCAATCTGACATTTGTCATGGACTGGGTCTCCGAAGAGACCCTATGAAGGGCAAGTTTGGGTTGTTCGAAAAAAAAAAAAACAAATTAAGATACCTTGTCTTAGGTTTAGGGCAGCATGGTGGCGCAGTGGTAGCACTGCTGCCTTGCAGTTAGGAGACCCGGGTTCGCTTCCCAGGTCCTCCCTGCGGAGTTTGCATTTTCTCCCCGTGTCTGTGTGGGTTTCCTCCCACAGTCCAAAGACATGCAGGTTAGGTGAATTGGCAATCCTAAATTGTACCTACTGTATGTGTGTTGTGTGGTGGGCTGGCACCCTGCCCAGGGTTTGTTTCCTGCCTTAGTGTCCTGTGTTGGCTGGGATTGGCTCCAGCAGACCCCCGTGACCCTGTAGTTAGGATATAGCAGGTTGGATACTGGATGGATGTCTTAGGGTTAACTTTTGATTCCTTTAACTCTTCAGTCGCACTATGAATTTTGACTCATTGGATTATCCTGTGATACAAAGATGTAACTCATAAGGACAAAAGAAATTTGACAAATGAGAGGAGACCATTCAGTCTCTAGATAGCCCATTTATTTAGCTAAGCTGTCCCAGCACTCGTTTTGACTCTCCACATTCTCACAATAAAATTTTTTGCTTCTCTAAGTCGGTGATCTTTTTGTGTCCCATTCAATTCCAAAACCTCATAGTGAATTTTCTCCTTCTGATTTGTTTAATTTTTTCGGAGACTTTGCAGATCTCCTTCTAACTCTTCAGATCTCATGGACTCCCAGTGATCCTCTTTTTATTTCTAATTCTTTGGACTCAAAATGAATTTCTTCTCATTTCTCTAATTCTGTAGTATTACAGTTGTAGCAGCGCCTTTTCCAGGTTCCCAAAATCGAGCAGCTACTGAGGTAGGATCAAGCATATATCAAATGCATTACAAAGGAAATTCCACAATCCAACAAAATTCATTTTAAAAAACGTCAGTGAAAATTCAAAAAAGAACAAACTACAAAATCCAGCAAAAGTTACAACTAACACAGAATGAAAGATAAAAAGAAGGAAAACAGTTTCTTCTCTCATTTCAATTTTAGCTTTCTTATGTTAGCCTTCAGTTACGTTCTATACTTAAAATTATGTTTCGTTTCTACGGTGTACACTTCTGTATAGTTCGAAACTGTTTGCCCTTCATGCCTTGCCAAGTGCAGGGCCTAACAATGACTAAACTAGTCTCTACTCACATATGACAAGGAATAAATTAAAGTTAGATTGGAGGGGTTCAAATAGAACTGGATGTTATCTGTGTAGTAATCCATATCTATACATTTTAATCAAACTAGGGAAATATTGATATCAATTTAACATAACTTAACTAACTAAAAATGGCTCTTACAAGAGTAATCCTTGTATGTCTTTTTTATTTGCCAGATCTCACACTAATCTGTCTCCTTTACACCGTATTAAGTCGTCTCACTTTTCGTCTCCTTTAATTTTGATGTCTAATCAATGTTTGTCTCTTTTTGAGTCCTTTAAACTTGTGAAATCTCGGTCATATCCTTTGGACTCTTCACCTTCTTTGTTGTCCCAATGAACCTCTTTTGACAATTATTTATGTAGTTTCATTAAAATGTCCATTAGGTTTGTTTAATTCTGGGGAATCTTGGTGATTCCTGTTTTTTTATTCAGTTGAACTGATTTTGTCTCCTTTAACTCCAAAGTCCAGCAGTAATCTAATGATTTCACATTGATCTCCTTTAATTTTTGAAGACTGACAATAATTGTTATTACAGTATATCTTTTGTAGTAAAGCAGAAAAATTTGTAAATAGGGATTTGAAGATGAAACGTAAGACTAAGCCGAGAGAAGTTTTGTAGCCCTAAATCAGTACCATATTTTACCAACGCTCAATCAGAAACAAAAAAAGCGTAGTTGAGAAAACTAAAACATGAGGTCCGTATTTCAGAAAGTCAAAATAAGCAAAAAGAAAAGGGCAAAGCACACCACACCCAGGGCTGGATTAAGGTGGGTGCGATTGATGCTGCAGCATTAGGCCCATTCCTGAAATAGGCCCAGATGAAAACAGACGAGAATTTTCCGGAAGCTGAACAGTTTTCCTTTGCTATATTAACCTCAAAATAATTCTTAGAATGGAATTTGGAGTCCGACTTTCGGATGCCTAGACACAGCTTTACTTATTATACAGTTACTATTGTTCTTTGCGCTGTGACGTAACTATAACTTTGTTGTGTTTACTGCTAAACGAAGATTTCAAGTTAATGCTATCAATTTTACGTTAAACAGTTTACTTAATAATTTAGCTGCGTTTTTTGCAATATCTTGGGGATTCTTGCCACTTTATTATTGTTCGGTAAGTGCCACGTAGTAAATTTTTCACCTTGAAAGTTAGTTGTACAGTAAAAATCGATGGCTATTTAAGTGGTTATCTGTAAAGGTAAAACTAAAAGCTGGCCCGTCAGTCCGGCATTGGATGTTTAGAATTTTTAAAATCCTCGACAGGATTCTGGTCTATTATGAAATTTAAATCGTGGACAAATTTTAACCCTCAAGAGCTTGAACTGAGTCACTTTGACCCAATGTCTCTGCAAATTCATTTTTTCTTACTCTGTTTCATAAGAGAATTGCAAAATTTAGTGTATTTCATTGTTAGGTTTTCTGCATTAAGTGCACTTTTCAGACAATTGCTATTGAATGTTGATGTTACATAGTTTGATGTTAATCTCGAGTTGTTACGATACTACGTCATTATTATTATTCATGTTCAATAAAGGCTGGCTGGTTGCGTCACAAGCAATTAAAGCATCTTGGTCGGTCTGAGTGCCCATGTACGGTGAATGTCGAATGCACATGCACCAATGCCGAGAAACAATAGGCCTTTTTTGCGCTGTAGCATCAGGCCCAATTTCATCTTAATCTGGCCCTGACTACACCACACCATGCCATGCCACGCCATATTACATTACATGTAAAGAATCTTTCTCTAAACTTGCTTGATCTGAGAGTGCACAGAGATGACCTTTTATACCATCGCACAATTGATGATGCTCACTGCGTACTCCTGGTCAGTAACAATAGAACAGAATTCCAATGTTTAAACAAACAAACAAATAAATAAAATAAAAGGAAACTGAACCATCAAAACAATCTGTCTCCTTTTGAGTCCTCTAAATATGTGACATCCCCGTAAATATCTTTCTGACCCCTCAAACACCATGGTCTCTTAGTGATCTCTTTTGACTCTTAATTCGCTGAACTCAAAATGATCCTTTTCTGGCTTCTGTAATTATGCAGGATTTTAATAAATTATGCTTGTCTTCTTTAATTTAAAAATATCACAGTAATGTTTTTTTTTAACATTAGAATACTCCAACTATCTAGATGAGAACAGGTCTTTCAGTCCAGTAAAGCTTGTTAGTCCTATCCCATTAATTCTTCCAAAATAACAACTTATCGAGCAGTCCTACTGACTACCACACTACTTGGTCACTTATTCCATGTGTCAACGATTCTATGTGTAAAGAAACACTTCCTAATGTTTGTGCGAAATTTTACCCTTAACAAGTATCCAGCTGTTTCCCTGTGTTCTTGATAAGTTCATTTTAAAGTCACAGTCTAAATCCACTGGACTAATTCCCTTCAAAATTTGAAACAATTCAGTCATGTCATGTTTTAAATTCTTTTGGCTTAAACTGAAAAGGCTTAGCTCTTTTAATCTTTCCTCATAATAAATCCTCTGTAAACCTGGAATCGGCCTAGTTGCTCTTCTCTGGACCTTTTCTAGTGTTGCTATGTCATTTTTTTTTAGCCTGGAGACCAAAACTGCACACAAAACTCTGGATGAGGCCTCACTAGTGTGTTATAAAGCCTGAGCAGAACCTCCTTAGACTTGTATGCTACACATTAGGGCGCTATATAACCCCACTTTCTGTTAGCCTTCTTAATGGCTTCTGGACACTGTCAGGAAGTCGATAGCTTAGAGTCCACTTCTTCTTCTTCCTCTTTCGGCTGCTCCCGTTAGGGGTCGCCACAGCGGATCATCATCTTCCATATCTTTCTGGCCTCTGCATCTTATTTTGTTACACCCATCACCTGCATGTCCTCTCTCACCACATCCATAAACCTTCGCTTAGGCCTTCCTCTTTTCCTCCTCCCTGGCAGCTCTATCCTTAGCATCCTTCTCCCGATATACTCAGCATCTCTCCTCTGCACATGTCCAAACCAACGCAATCTCGCCTCTCTGACTTAGAGCTGACCCTCTAATGTACTCGTTTCTAATCCTGTCCATCCTCGTCACACCCAATGCAAATCTTAGCATCTTTAACTCTGCCACCTCCAGCTCTGTCTCCTGCTTTCTGGTCAGTGCCATCGTCTCCAACCCATATAACATAGCTGGTCTCACTACCATCCTGTAGACCTTCCCTTACACTCTTGCTGATACCCGTCTGTCACAAATCACTCCTGACACTCTTCTCCACCCATTCCACCCTGCCTCCACTCTCTTTTTCACTTCTCTTCCACAATCCCCATTACTCTGTACTGTTGATCCAGAGTATTTAAACTCATCCACCTTCACCAACTCTACTCCCTCATCCTCACCATTCCACTGACCTCCCTCTCATTCACACACATGTATTCTGTCTTGCTCCTACTGACCTTCATTCCTCTCCTCTCTAGAGCATATCTCCACCTCTCCAGGGTCTTCTCAACCTGCTCCCTACTATCCCTGCAGATCACAATGTCATCAGCAAACATCATAGTCCTCGGGGACTCCTGTCTAATCTCGTCTGTCAACCTGTCCATCACCATTGCAAATAAGAAAGGGCTCAGAGCCGATCCCTGATGTAATCGCATCTCCACGTTGAATGCATTCGTCACTCCTACCGCAGACCTCACCACTGTCACAATTCTCTCGTACATATCCTGTACAACTCTTACGTACTTCTCTGCCATTCCCGCCTTCCTCATACAATACCACAGCTCCTCTCGAGACACCCTGTCATATGCTTTCTCCAGGTCCACAAAGACACAATGCAACTCCTTCTGGCCTTCTCTAAATTTCTCCATCAACATCCTCAGAGCAAACATTGCATCTGTGGTGCTCTTTCTTGGCATGAAACCATACTGCTGCTCACTAATCATCACCTCACTTCTTAACCGAGCTGCCACTACTCTTTCCCATAACTTCATGCTGTGGCTCATCAATTTTATCCCCCTGTTAGTTACCGCAGTCCTGCACATCCCCCTTATTCTTAAATATCTGCACCAGTACACTTCTTCTCCACTCCTCAGGCATCCTCTAACTTTCCAAGATTCTATTAAACAATCTGGTTAAAAACTCCAGTGCCATCTCTCCTAAACACCTTCATGCTTCCACAGGTATGTCATCTGGACCAATGGCCTTTCCATTTTTCATCCTCTTCATAGCTGTCCTTACTTCCTCCTTGCTAATCCGTTGCACTTCCTGATTCACTATCTCCACATCATCCAACCTTTTCCCTCTCTCATTCTCTTCATTCATTAGCCTATTAAAGTACTCTTTCCATCTGCTCAACACACTCTCCTTGCTTGTGAGTACGCTTCCATCTTTATCCTTTATCACCCTAACCTGCTGCACATCTTTCCCAGCTTGGTCCCTCTGTCTAGCCAGTCGGTACAGGTCCTTTTCTCCCTCCTTATTGTCCAACCTCTCATACAACTCATCATACACCTTTTCTTTAGCCTTCGTCACCTCTCTCTTCACCTTGTGCCTTATCTCCTTGTACTCTTGTCTACTTTCTGCATCTCTCTGACTATCCCACTTCTTCTTTGCCATCCTCTTCCTCTGTATACTCTCCTGTATTTTTCCTTTTCCTCCTTCTTCTTTCCAGATGTCACGCCAAGCTCCCTGCTTGCTGTCATCCTTACTACATCTGCTGTAGTTTCCCAGCTGTCTGGTAATTCTTCATTGCCACCCAATGCCTGTCTCACCTTCTCCCTAAACTCAACCTTGCAGTCTTCCTTTTTCAACTTCCACCATTTGATCCTTGGCTCTGCCCTCACTCTCTTCCTCTTCTTGATCTCCAATGCCATCCTACAGACCACCATCCTGTGCTGCTTAACTACACTTTCCCCTGCCACCACTTTGCAGTCTTCAAACTCCTTCAGATCAACTCTTCTGCATAGGATGTACCGGTGTGCATCTTCCTTCACTCTTGTACGTCACCCTGTGTTCCTCCTTCTTCTTCAAATACATATTCACCACAGCCATGTCCATCCTTTTGGCAAAATCCACTATCCTTTGACCTTCTTCATTCCTCTCCTTGACACCATACCTACCCACCACCTCCTTCTCTCCACTGTTCCCTTCACCAACATGCCCATTGAAATCCGCTCCAATCACCACTTTCTGTCCCTCGGGTACACTGTTCATCACTTCATACCTTAATTAGCTTAGAGTCCACTATGACTCCTAAATCCTTCTTGTCATTCTTTACATTTAATGACATTAAATTTCATCTGCCACAAATCTGCCCAAGCTTGCATGCTGTCCAGTTCCCTCTGTGATGATTCAATGGATTCTCAATTATCTGCCAATCCATCTATCTTGGTATCATCTGCCAACTTAACCAGCTTGTTACTTATATTCCTATCTAAATCATTTATATATATTAAAGATAGCAGTGCCTTTATTGGTTTTTTTTTTTTTTACTTTTTTGGTTTTGATTATCACTATGAGTTGTCTGATATCTCCTGATCTGCTTTGTGATCGTGTTTCTCTTTCAGTTTAGCACAGACTGACTTTCGTTTGCCTCCTTTACTTTTGATTATTCACTATAATGATGTTGCCCTTCAAAGGACTGGCACCCTGTCCAGGGTCTGTTCCTGCCTTGTGCCCTATACTAGCTGGGATTTGCTTCTGCACCCCTTGCCACCCTGTTCAGGACGAAGCGATTTAGAAACTGACATGACTATAATCATGTCTCCCGAATCTGTGAACTCCCAGGGATATCCTTTTGACTACTCAGATTTTGTAATCCCTCAGTGAATTCCTTTTGACTCCTAGTTGTGTCGTTTCATGGTAATTAATCTCCTTTTGCTTCATTTAATTCTGTAGTCTCTCAGTGACCTGTCTTTTTTGACTCCTAGTAGTCAGCAGTTTCATTTCACTCTTAATACTGTGATGGTGTTAGATTGAGCTTCTTTTGAGTCCTTCAATTCTGTGAGGTCATACTGATCCATCTCTTTTTGACTCAAGTAACTCCAAGATCTGACAGCGTTATCCTTTTGACTTCTCAAATCTAGCAGTCTCATAATTATCTCTGAGCAAAGTATAAATTGTACAGTGTACTTTACAGTTCACAGTTGGCTATCAGAAAAGCACTGGATATCTTGGAAGGTGAAGCAAAGTATCTGGAAATTAAATATTCACATACATAAGGGAAACAAATCACCAGGATAACAATACATTGCAAAACAAATAGAGAACAGTGTGTCTTTTTAATATTGACTTTGATAGATAGGAGCCCAACCTCCTAAGAGGAAAATACTTGTGCTGTTTCAGTAACACGGATTCACCCGTTGAGGTTTTCAGCTGGCTGAAACTGATGTAACATTATGTGATGTCTAGTCAGGTTAGTCAGACCTGCCGAGTGCAGTTACTGGTCACGACTCCAGGCCATGTCTGTTTAAATGATTGAGGAATTGTCAAATTACGTGACTGTGTGATGACCTTCTAGAACAGTCCTACTCACCCCTTTTTCTGACAACCAACAGCGTGCTGCCTGACAGATCCAGTCCTCTGCCAAAGGTTAATGGGTCTGGCAAGTTCAGCCGCAAACTCTGCCATTTTTTTCATTTTTGTGGTGGTATCTACAACTCGAGACATCAGACAGGACTGCTTAGTTCTAATCAGGGTTACAGGGGACAGACCTTATGTTTTTACTATCGATAATTAATATACTGTCCTACTGTGTTTCTAGACATTGCCAAAGGCAAGCTGGTAAACTTACAAAATATAAATCAATATTCCACAGTTAGTGGCATAAACCAAAGGGACACTACTTCTACACAGGAATAATAATAATAGTTATATTTGTAATATTTTTCTGACTTTTCCATTGCCTTTTTCAAAGGGTGGGCACACAGTTTAAACCACCAGGGTCATAATGATGTCCTATCATTTGACCCCGAACATTAGCAAGTTGTAGCCTGGTTGTTATGTAAGGGTCAGCATTTATGTGTGTTTTATGGTCAATTTTAAGTGATAATTTCTCATATCTTTACATTTTTTTCTGTTATGCTCATAATTGTGTAGTAGCCCTTTAATTGTGCTACCATTCCTTGTGTGTTGTAGGCGGAGTTCCCAAGAGGCGGGGCTACCCTGGCATCACTCCTTATGAGCCACCACTCTGGCTATTTAAGGCCAGAGCTGAGGAAGCTAAAATAAGGAGAACGTTCTTATGTGAAGAAGTGTTGTCATTTCTTGTTATCTTTTTGCTCTGGTTTTTGGGTTCTGTTTTCAAGATTTCATTTGAGACTTTGTTTGCTTAGGATTGCCTATGTAGCAACTCCTTTTTGCTTATGTTTTCTCTTTTGAGCATTGTATTTTTCCATTTTTTTCAATAAATCATTTTTTTCTTTTGTGTCCTTTTCATACAAGTAGAAGGTTTTCGGTCATCCATCTGCTGCTAGGGCTTTTGCTATACTTTGGGACATTTCTAATTATTTCGGCAGCTTCCGATTCTGTTAGGCTGAAAGCCTGCGGCTAGCAGCTTAGAAGATAGCTGAATTTGGGGTGAGTTTCCTTGGACAGACTGGTTAAGTTATAGCCCTGCCTTTGTGGTCTTTTTAGGGGGCAACACAGCCATTTTTCTGTGTTCGGGACTCCTCACACAACACTGACAAGGTGTGGTAAATCGAGGGAAGATTTAGAAAATAAAGAAGCAAAATTCAGTTGTTATGATTACAAAGTTTTTTAATTGAACATCTAAAATGAAATAAAAAGCCAAAAGAAGTTCAGAAGTAGTAATTGAAGATAATTCTGATTGACTCTTAACCTATAACCTTAAATCTACAGCTAATAAATAAAAAAGAAAGTTCAGTTAAAAAGACTAAACATACCTAATACAACCTAGCTCACAAATTAATTACAATGATTTAAAGGAGATGAAGTTAATTCAATAATTAAACTCCAAAATATTACACTTGTGTATACCAAAATATGACATGAAAAAGGGTTTAAACTGGCTTCATAAGTACAAAACAGAAAACAACTACTTCCTAAACACAAAGAAAGTACAGAAACAAAGCTAGTGCTAAAAGGAATACTCCATCCAACAATATTTTTTTTTAATATGTTACTTACTCTATGTGATTTGTAGTGATGGCTGAGAAAAGTTTTGAATCTCATGTTTTCATTCAAAATGGAGATGAAGTTTCTGATAGAATGAGAGTGTATGGTGACTAACACTGGACAACAGTAAACAACAATAACACTTATTTATATAGCATGCTTTCAAACAAACAATGTGCTTTATGAAATGAAATAAAAAGGAAGGTAACATATAACATATAAACATAAACAAGATTAGGAAATAATATTATACAGTATGTAACAAAGAAAAAGGTAAGGTTGAATGGAAAAGAGGAGAGAACAAAAACAAAAACTCCCAGGGAGGCTGGAGAAAAAAAACAAAATCTGCAGGGGTTCCAAGGCCAAAAGACTGCCCAGCCCGTCCATAATAGTAAATAGTGTCAAACATCAATAGAAAAATCTCATATTACACATGTAAATTCTTCCACTCATATACTGACAACATACCCAAATGCATACATTTCTTTCTAAAATATTGTTAAACAAATACTTTCAGAAAAGTAGTGCTTGAACCAGAAATATATTCACATGGGAATATACAATAATAGAAGAAATTATCGATGAGACAGAGACCGACAACGCGGCCGTGCACACACAACAAAACCAAACCAAATGCAGTGCCCCCAGGAGCCTCTTGAGTGCGAACTGCTGATGTGGATAGTGTTTTAATAAGTCTACCATGATGCTTGCCATTTACCTAAATATCTCATGAAATATGCTTGTAATTTGAATAAACCATTTACATAAATAGTATATAATATTAGATAATACTTTTTTACCTCATTGTATTATTTGATGTTTCCAGCTGATTGAAAAGTGCTACTTAAGATTAAATGTTGGAAGGATTTTACTGTGACTTTGGAAGATTGCTTGTGCCTCACAATCCCATTGGGTTCTTGTTGCTCCTGGTAGAACAAAGCAGTGCAGACGTGTGTAGATGTACACACAATACCACAAACGAAAACTCTGTAAAGTGTCGTTTTGTATTTAATTTGCCCAACTGATCAAAATGTGTTGTTTAGAATTTCACTAATAAATAATAATAATAATAAATGCTAAAGTAGTATTCGAGTGGCAGCACATCCTTGCAAGCTTTTTTTGTCCTTATAGAAAAACTCTTTATAATGAAAGTATATGCAAACAATATAAGCTGTGTGCCAAGGAATTCTTTATTTTTACATTCACTCAAGTTATATTAGGCTATGTATAGTTTTTGCGGGTAGAGCTGTAGGGCTGCATTACCAGGTTATTGGGCTGATAGGCCATTAGTGAGAACAAAAGAATTCAGAAGAATTCAGATATCAGTTGGTGCTGCCTTAGTAGTACTGAAAAAATGCATGGCGGTTCTAATGTTCAATAATTTAATTATAATTATAGCAAATTAAGCACAGCTAAAATGAGTGAAACTAGGAGCAATGCAGTTTCACTGCCAATCATGAGACTTCAAACTTGATTAACACTAGAATTACCAAAGCTTACGCAAAAACTCGTAAATCCGGCCCATCTTAAATCCACTCGCACGTCTCCATTCAGCGTCTTTTGTCTTGTAAATGTGTTTATGCCTGCTATACCATCCCCTCCACCACTGGAGAAACTGCAAAAACCTCTCCCAAATGAAGCCTTGTTTATCAGTGAGTCAGGTACATAGGCTAAAAAATATATTGTTATTCGGAACACATGCATTTCAGGTGTGTTCCATGTCCACAAAGATCTGTGTAAGTGTAGGATGACAGAAATGTTGAACACATACCTAAAAGACAAACTTTTTCCATATTTTAGTACTAACAACAAAATGTAGACATGAAGTGTATAATGTGTGAAGACTGAAGTCCAAATATCAAATAAGCACTTTCACAAAAGATGCAAGTTTAACAGAACAAATGCGCTTTTTTCCCCCCCAAGACTATAACTGAAGAAAAAGAAATCAAGTTAGTGTTGTTTGTTGTCCTGACTTCTCGGATAGTACACTGGTTAGAGCTGCTGACTCCAATTCAGAAGGTTCTGGGTTCGAGTCGGAACATCTCCCAAAATAAATGTTTTGAGTAGTGAGCTGTTCTTATTGTTACTATTATACAATAAAAGCATACATTTGATTTGAGTCTGTAACAGACGGTGTAAATGTATGGTACTTGTAAAGGTTAGCGATTTTTTTTTTCAGTTTTATTCTCTCAGTCGCGTTCACACTCGGCCTGATCTGACACGGCTGTTTTCAAATAAAGACGCGCTATAGCAAAGGTGAACTCAGATCGGAGAAAGAGAACAATAGCCCTCCCCGCAAGAAACGTCCACTCGCATATAAGAACAACGCAGCTGCACCAGGCGTAAAGGCGAAAGATGGCACCGTTTGGATACAGGACGAGGTCCGGCGTCATCCTGCCAATCACCTGTCCTTCAAAGAAACAGCACGTCTTACAAGACACTTTGACAAGCACTATAAATTTACAGCGGCTGTTACAGACACAAATCAAATGTATGTTTTTATTGTATAATATTAACAATAATAGCAGCTCTCTACTCAAAACGGTAAACTTGAGAAGCTGCCAGCATCGAACCCAGAAGCTCTTGATTGGGAGTCAGCAGTTCGTAGCATTGCAATACCCAAGCTGTCGTATCAACCGCCTACTGTAACCTGCTTTCTTTTTTCTTTGGTTAAATTCTTGAATAAAAGTGCACCTGTTTTGTTATACTTGTACCTTTTGTGAAATTGTTTATTTCATATTTGTATTTCAGGCTTCACACCTTATACATTTCATGTCTACATTTTTTCAATTATTACTAAAACATGAAAAACGTTTCTGTGTTAACTACGTTTCATACAGATTGTTGTTGACACCGAACACACATGAAATGTATTTATTCCAAATGATGATGTGCTATTTTACCCTATAAAGCTCCAGCACTTCACTCGAAGATAAACACTGAGCACTGAGAAACTTCTTTGCAAAATGAACTGCAGCGGTGGGCGGGGGGATGGGAAACCAGGCTGCTTGCTGCTTATCGACACGTTTACAGGACAAAAGACACTGACGGAGAGGTGAGAATGGATTTAAGGTGGGTCGGATTTACGAGCTTTCTTGTAGGTTCTGGTAATTCTAGTGTTAAGGTAAATTATTAAGTGGTAGAGAAGATCTGAGCAAAAGCGACAAAAAGTTAATAGGAAACCGTAAGTATCCTGCCCCACCGACATAACCAGACCATCAAAGAATAAATTCAATAAATTAAAAAAAAAATGCAATAAATTTTCCGTGTAAGAAAATCCTGATAAGAGAAATCCAAAGTAATCTTCCCTGAAGATGCCCAAAATATGCGCTAACTAGCGATCATATTGTTAGATGGAATTGCCAAGTCTGCCTAAGGTACTACTCCTTACACAACATAACAAATAGTGTGTATAAAAATATAACACTTCCAAATACAAATTGTACATCAATTTACTGAATGTATGTTTCTTCTTATCTAAGGGCTCGTTCCCAGAAGGAGTGGGTCTTGGTGGCAAAAACCCAGAAGTGCTGTCATTGTCTTCCGGCCAAAGTACCTCTGAACTGCTGGTGGAAAGAGATGTTGCATTAGCGAGACTGCTTTCCTAATCGGAGCCCTGAAGATGTCTCCTACCCACACTTACTTGACAAAATATAAATTTTTTGCGTTGTATTTTTGAGTATATTTGAGTCTACACATGCCAATAAACTTGACTTGAATGTCTAACAGGATCACTAAATGCAAAATCATCTTCCAATATTGGCAACCTAAAAATGGACCACTTTACAAACATACAGAATGGCCCAAAGCTTACCTGTGGGACAGAGAAAAAGAAGAACTCTTCCATGAGATGAATTTCGGAAACAAATCAAACTTCATGGACCTCCATGGGTCTACCAAGCCAGTTGTCCAGCTGATTTCCTCCTGAACATTCTAACTGTACACAGACTAAAATCTATAATGTGGCCAGGGCTACAGTGGGTGGCCATGTGTCATGTCATGGATGCCCCTGTGCAGACCCTGCTCTGAGGTCATCCTGTAACAAGACCCTTGACCCTTTGGCAGAGCTTGTATTGCATTGATAGGCACAGTAACTTGACAACATATTGAAGCAGAGACCAATGGAGTGCAAAAACAGCTAAAACAAAAGTCAAAGCCAGCCCCGTTAATTCCAAAAGGTAACCCAGTGTAGGACTGTAAGAGTAAAAGAGTTGCTTGAGGGTTATTTGTTAAAAAACAGTCTATGACTAACTGCAAACAAAAAAGGTGAAAACTGATTGACATGAACGTTTGCTATGGAGTGGAAGGTAAAGCAGAGATCTTCTATATTCCACAACAGTACATAGCATTTCTATTATTTTTAAGAGTAACTGTGACTGCACAACAGTTAATGGCACTCAACCACTAGCTAATGGTTTATGCACCACATCGAACGTCTTGATCTCGTTCTAACCTGCAGCCCTCTGGCAGCTGGGTACCCTGTCACAACTGACACTTTTACATCACTATAATGTCTGGAGTGCTGCATTCCTAATAGTAGAGTATAAATGAGGATTACAGAAGTAAATGACTTTTTTAAAAAAGGCATACTGGAGCTTGTTAAAGATTCCTTATAATAAAGAGACAAATTAAAGTCCTGCTGGGCCAGACGGTAACAGCAAGAGCCCAGAATGGCTTAATAACACAAAGCTTATCTGAGAAAAGGCTACTTACTCCTGCAAAGCTCACCAGTCTCTCTTCACAAAGTGACTCCAAAAGATTACTGATCTGAGATTCTAAATTATTGTTTAACCCAAAGTTAAAGGTGATGAGGACATTAATTGATAATAAAGACTTTAGTTTACGTGCTGCAAAAATACATTGATTACTCGTTTACTCTTCTCTAACAAGACCTTAATGTACGTTTCTTTGGATCTAGATAACACTTACAAAGCGCAATGTGTTTATTTATCTCTGCAATATTACCGACTAACAAAACGTCACTTTGGAAAGGTCTGAGGTGGCTTAACTGAGACACATTTCTCTTGATATTACATATCTAGTCAGTGGCGTAGCCAGCTTGCTCAAGGCCCATGTGCAACACCCTGAGATGGGCTCCTCCTGTCTAGCATAACTCTTACTCTTTTATTCGCAACTAGATCCTAGGGGCAATCTGGGCAGTGCCGTCTGCGACCGCCTCACTATCAGGATCACACACTGGTGACAAACAAACCAGCTCCCTAAATGAAGTTTGTAATAACTTTTTAAGTCACTTTATTACAGCCGTTGTAAGTTAACAATGTGGGAAGTGTGAGTAGTACATACATCTATGTAAAATGTGGACATGCTAATTTTCCAAGACAACTTTGTGAAAGAAGATGATTAAAATATAACATTAGCTAGAAAGTAGAAAAGGTTCTGTGCTATACAATGAAGTAATTTCAATTTGTAAATAATTAAAACGACAACACCGGCTGACAGGATACTACTACATGGTAGTACGGAGTCCTGCCACGTGCAAAAGTTTGCTGACGACACTGCTATCGTGGGCTGTATCAGGAGTTGGCAGGAGGAGGAGTATAGGAACCTAATCAAGGACTTTATTAAATGGTGCGACTCAAACCACCTACAACTGAACACCAGCAAAACCAAGAAACTGGTGGTGGATTTTAGGAGATTATCAGAGGTGACTGTGTGCAGAGGGTGCAGACCTATAAATACCTGGGAGTACAGCTGGATGATAAATTGGACTGGACTGCCAATACTGATACTCTGTGCAAGAGAGGACAGAGCCGACTATACTTCCTTAGAAGGCTGGCGTCCTTCAACATGTGCAATAAGATGCTGCACATGTTCTATCAGACGGTTGTGGCGAGTGCCCTCTTCTACGCGGTGGTGTGCTGGGGAGGCAGCATAAAGAAGAAGGACGCCTCACGCCTGGACAAACTGGTGAGGAAGGCAGGCTCTATTGTAGGCACGGAGCTGGACAGTTTGACATCCGTGGCAGAGCGACGGGCGCTGAGCAGGCTCCTGTCAATGATGGAGGATCCACTGCATCCACTGAACAGGATCTTCTCCAGACAGAGGAGCAGCTTCAGCGACAGACTGCTGTCACCGTCCTGCTCCACTGACAGACTGAGGAGATCGTTCCTCCCCCACACTATGCGACTCTTCAATTCCACCCGGGGGGTAAACAGTAACATCATACAAAGTTATTGTCTGTTTTACCTGCATTTTTATCACTCTTTAATTTAATATTGTTTTTATCAGTATGCTGCTGCTGGAGTAATAATTAAAAGAAACAAAAAAACAACAGTCATGTCTCATCATTGCATGCCTAAGCAATGCCTCAGAAGCCTATGCATCTAAAGTATATTACCTCTCGTGGTAGTGTTGTAATGTTCTTATTGTCATGTTGGTTTTCCAGAGTATTTCAGTTTAGTCTTTTCATTATTTGTTGGCTTCCAATCAGCTCACTATGAGTGAACGTTGGTGTGATCTTGAGTGTACCAAGTGAAGCTTTGGCAGCTCATCCACATTTACTTCCAGCCTTGAACCCAATGCTGTCAGGAAAGATGCCTGCTCCGGTGAATCAGTGATGGAAAAGTAGGCAATGACAATGAAGGGATGGATGGATAAATTAATAGGCCTGTTATGACACAAGTGTTTTGAAGAGTATTGTGAGCATCTGAACTAACCAGGAGATGGCAACTTAGGGCAAAAATCTGAGTCAAAAAATGTAAGCTGGGTGAAAAGGCATTAATTAAGCAACCAAAATCAATGGGGAAAACAAGGAGCAAAGTCAAAGGCAAAAAAAAAGAGTCCAAAAACGATACTTGACACTAGGTGTACATTGAAGAAGAAGAAACTGAGAAGTTGTTTCCTTTATCCATCCAAGAGATAATTTACATTGGAAATGCTGCCGTATTTATACCCCGGTTCTGGCTACGTCACAAAACCAATGATAATGGTCCAATACTAGTGTCACATTAACAAGTGTCACGCATGCACATCTGTGGATCACCCTCAGGTCTCCTCTACAGTATGTGATTCCACCCTGGGTCAAGAGGGGGCGCTGTCGCTAATCATGTTCTCTCCTTTTCCTTCCACAGCACCAAGAAGATGCCCAGATGAAGACACCTGACTCCGCCAGCCTTTCAGTTTCCAACCTATAAGTCATGGGGTCAACAGAAGAAGTCCTCATTCTGTGAACACAGCACGACATAGGACGGAGCTTCAGTGCAACTGAGAGAAGCACAAAAAGAAATATGAAGCCTGAGTGTTTCTACTTTTAACTATCGTTTACTTCATTGCCTCCACGCTGTTGGGCGTGCTCGTATTTTCATTATTTTTATCGTTAAGAAGTAAACAGGGATATTGGATCCCCTACATTTATTCTTTAGGACTTGTGATTCCTCCCTCGACGAAACGAAAAAACAAAAGCAAACTTTGTCACAGCAAATCCACACAGAGAAAAAAACCTTCATAATGAATTTGCTTCTTCACAAAACACATGCAAAAAAACATTTTCATGTAATATATTGTGTTTTAAGAAAAAGGAAAGACAAGCGTTGGATCCTGCTTTAAATTTGAAGGTTGTGTCCCTCCACTCAATTTTAATTGAATAGAATCTGCCTTCGTGTTAAACAGTAATGGGATTATCAACTTCAAAAAGTGAGTTTAGTGACAGTGTATAAAGTGCTATCTACAACAACAACAACAACAACATTTATTTATTTAGCACATTTTCATACAAATAATGTAGCTCAAAGTGCTTTACATGATGAAGAAAAGAGAAATACAATACAATACAATTTATTTTTGTATAGCCCAAAATCACACAGGAAGTGCCGCAATGGGCTTTAACAGGCCCTGCCTCTTGATAGCCCCCCAGCCTTGACTATCTAAGAAGACAAGGAAAAACTCCCTAAAAAACCTTGTAGGGAAAAATGGAAGAAACCTTGGGAAAGGCAGTTCAAAGAGAGACCCCTTTCCAGGTAGGTTGGGCGTGCAGTGGGTGTCAAAAGAAGGGGGTCAATACAATACAATACACAGGACAGAACAAATCCTCAATACAGTATAAAAATAAAAATTTTAGAAGTACGGAGCAGAATTTAACAGTAGATGATATCACATAATAAGATTTGGATATTTTTAGAGTCCTGGAGACCTCATCCATCAAGCTGCCTCCCCCATTTGGCCATTCCACGGCTGAAACAGTGCTGGGCCAGCCAATCCGATGAAAGGACCCCTCTTTCCCATGATTCCTGCGATCCTCCATCAGGGATGACCTTACCATATGCAGGCAAAACAACTTGGCAGGTGGGCCGTGGCACCAAGTGCCACATTTGAGTACCGAGAAATAAAAGACAAAGTAAAAAGTAGAATAAGACAACACAAATTAACATAGAATAGGAGTAAGGTCCGATGGCCAGGGAGGACAGAAAAAACAAAAAGAACTCCAGATGGCTGGAGAGAAAAAATAAAATCTGCAGGGGTTCCAGGCCACGAGACCACCCAGCCCCTTGTGGGCATTCTACCTAACATCAATGAAACAGTCCTCTTTGTATTTAGGGTTCTCATGGAAGGACTTGATCATGATGGTCATGCAGACTTCTGGCTTTTAATCCATCAATGTAGGACATCACGGTGCTCTGATTAGGTGGTGATGGCGCAGATCTATCAATCTGTAAGAGCTGAGTAAAGATAAAGAGTCAATTATTATAAACAGGGTGTAATTAGGAATTATCATGGGTTTGTCAGGGCTGCTTGGCTTTAGTTTTGTCTATCATTGTTGGTTTATTTTTTCTTTGTGGATCGCTTTGTTGTTTTCATAAATGAAATAGTTTGTTCTTTTATTATGTTATTATTTTTCATTAAGTATTCTCTTTTGGGTTTATCATTTTTTTATTGTCTTTTTGTCCCAGGTGTGTAGCTAATGGGGGTGCCACAAGACCCCAGCCTCACCCCTATTTAAGTGTTTTGCAGGTCACAGGCCAACTGCAGGGGTGTTGACTTTTATTATGAGCACACCAAGTACTTGGGGATTATTGAGGGGAAGAATAACCGAGAGATGTTAACTACATAAAGAGCCTAAAATGGAAGTCAGAGCCTGAGTTAAAGGTAAATAATAATGAGGGTCAAGCTTGAAAGGAAACCAAAAAAGAATTTTCATTTTTATCATTTTTAATTTTTAGTTTGTATCATCATTTATAAAACAGACATATTTTGAGTGGATTTTTCTGCTTTTTGTCTACTCACAAGAGGTTTTAAGGACTTCTCCAGCACCCTAAAAATACACTTTGTACCTGATTTCAGTTCCATGTCACTCTTAAACCTCAGATTCCTGATTTGTCGTTGTTTTATGAGGGGGAGTCAAGTTAAAGTTAGATAATGGAACAAACCTTAACCAAACCGATCATGTCCTTTCTCAACGGAGTTTCCAGCCTTCTCAATGTACTTGCATCACCTGCCTGGCAGTGCCAGCAGAATACTCGTGCACCTGAGTTATTGTCAAACACTAAATGCCGAGGGGTACCTCAGTCACTAGTGCAAGTTACTGTGACTTGCTGGAGCCCAATGTGAAGCCTGCTATTCAATCCAAGTGGCGGAGACTGCTGCTTTAAGGAGTCCTTTTGCTGCAAGACAATGACACACACGCTGCTAAGAACACCAAAGATTGTATGGAGAAACTGAAGTTTGAGGTATTGCCACGTTCTCCTTATTCACCAGATTTGGCACCGGGTGATTTACACCTTTCTACCACCTGGGTGGTGTCAATGACGACGTGGAGAAATCGGTGCACGAGTGGTGGCGAGGACAAGACAAAACCTTTAATTCTGCTGGAATCCAGGCAGGTGGCGTAAGTGCATTGAGAAGAGTGAAGACTCCATTGAGAAATGACATGATCAGTTTTGTGAAGGTTCGTTCCATTTTCTAACTTTAACTTGACTTCCCCTTGTATATTAAGGCCTTTAAAACAAAAGCCAGGTTTCTTTCTCATTAAACATAATTAGAAATAACTGCCACTTATTTGCTGTTGTTTTATATTAAAGCCTTGAAAACAAAAGCCATGTTTCTTTCTCGTTAAATATAATCATAATTGCCATATTTCTGATTTTCCTTAATTATTATAATAGTTTCAAAATCAACACTTTACAGAGCATTTTCCATGTCAGGAAAGCTACCGCAACCAAAAAGTTGTCTTAAGAAGGTTGTTGGCCTGACGTATGATTCTTAAATCAAAGGTGAAATGAAAATAAATATTAAGGTTACATGTGTTGTATTTTTGCTACACCTGTTAAAGGGGAAACAAATCCCTTCAATTTATTCCTGTATGTTAGTCTTTGACCATCTGTTGCAGTGCGGGTCGGCTCCACTCTCCCGGAAACCATTTTGGGAGGAGCCTCTTAAACCCGTATCACCTGATAACGTAACCAGGGGATGGATGAGGACATGCACAGTCCGCAATAAGCATTGTTAAAAGTGCACATGCTTTTATTCTAAAGTGCCCCATTAAATACAGTTAGAAAGTGCAGTTCTTTTTAAGAGGGAAAGAATCCCTTCAGTTCATTCCTGTATGTTAGTTTTTGACCACCACCCCATAAATAAATTGATACATTGAATACCTTCAATAAATAAGCAACCCAGTGTTCATGATGAAGGTTAACATTCCTATAATACAATAAATAGTTTAAAAATAGAAGGTAAAAACAAAGTCAGGATTCCCTCTTAAAATCTACAGAGACGCGAGGCATCCATGCTGCACCCCTTTTACGTAACTCTGCTGCAGCACCTGTCCTCCTGCCTGTCTCAGTCCTACCTCTCACCCTGTTCTACTTCTGTCCCCTCTCTTGAAGCTTGAGTCCAGCACGTATTCATTCATTCATTGTCTCCCTGGTTCACCCCTTACATGTCTCACAGCATGTGGAGGAATCAGCAGCTGTGGCCTCATCCACTTCCCACTTTCCCCATGGATGCCTCCTTTGGAGCATCTGTCTTGGCACTACAAGCCACCTGTACCGTCTTCCTCACACAGAAAAAAATGGCGTCTTCTGGATCTCTAGGGAGATTTACATCATTCCCCGCTACTCCTGAGCGGAATACCAAACTGCCCCAGAACTTTGATTGCTTGTTCACCCATGGGACCCTGACCGCCTGCCTCCTCCCCTTCCTACTGGCTGACTTGCTTCTTACTGAGACTTTCAAACTGCCTTCACCTTAGGTTCAGCTTCTCTCTGGCTTCTGCCTTTCTTGCCCGACTCCCATTTATAAGCCTCTGTGGACACAATGTCTGAAATTCAAACTGCAGGAAACCAATGAAACAATCAAGACAGACCACCCCTCACATGCAGGTGTACCCTTTTTCAATCACTTCTACTAACTCTGTGCAGCTGGAAGAGATCGCACACCCACAGAGATCAAGCCAGCTATTTATTTATTTATATGAAAACCAATCACCAGTTACTAAGCCACGGACCCTCAATAACAAACCACCTGACTGGCACCCCGCTCTACAAACTTATCAAATAGGGCTGCTCCAAAGACAAGCTCTTAATTTCAGACTATAATCTATGCTTCTTGTGACTTGCTTCAAAAATTTGTATTTTTTTTTACTTAGTAGCAGACTTTAAGTTGCTCTTAATGAAAGTGTTTGACAAATCAAAATATAATGAGGAGGAAATACTTACAGATCATTAAAATGCAACTCTTCGTCCATTCAGTGACTCCATTTGAGAAATATAAACAGACTCACAGTGCCTTGACTATTATAAAATATAAATAGATGGGCACTGACTTAACGTCTTTTGCACTCAAGGATCAGAAAGGCACATAACTGAGCGGAGGTCTTTGGGTACGGAGGACTAAAGTAACAAGTGCGTTTAACGTATTTCAATAATTGGAAGCAATTTTGAAGCCTTTTTAAAGCATCATGGGGCACTGGGAAAAAAGTTTGCCTAAGCCAGCTGAATTTTCAGGAAATAATTCAGCAATCAAGGCCAACAAATTATCTGGGAAAAAGGCTTTTTTCAGGGTCCCTTTACAGGTTGGAGCCCCAGGCTACTACCCCAGTAAGCCCTTGCTATAATCCAGCTTTGATATTATTGTATAGTTATGTTTTGACGCTAACGATCTTCATTATAACAGATAAAGTTCATTTTAAGGGAAGCCACACAGCTGCATATCATTTAATGGAGCTTTATGTTGCAGAACTGGTTTCAGGTCAAGTCAGGTCAAGTAGAGTTTTATTTTCATCTTAACCATGTACATTAAAGCACACAGTTAGACTAAATAACGTCCTCCAAGACCAAAGGTGCAACGTTCAACACGACAAGACAGCGCCACAATCTGACAGCACTTCACACAGATCACAAGAGGATGAATGGAAGGGAGGAATAAATAATATAATATCTATACATATATTTGCACATACCACATATCTATACTAATAAAAGGCAAAGCCCTCACTGACTGACTAACTCACTCACTCACTCACTCATCACTAATTCTTACAAAAGTTAAGCAGGTTTCATTTCGAAATTCTACACGTAACGGTCAACAACGTCCGCCATATTGAACTTTCTTATTCATGGCCCCATCTTCACGAAATTTGGTAGGTGGCTTCCCTGCGCTAACCGAAACCAATGTACATACTTATTTCGGTGGTATGATGCCACTGTCAGCCGCCATATTGAACTTTCCAACGTCACTAATTCTCCAACTTCCCATGTAGGTAGAAGGCTGAAATTTGGCAGGCTCATTCCTTACAGCTTACTTACAAAAGTTAAGCAGGTTTCATTTCGAAATTCTACACGTAATGATCATAACGGTCAACAACGTCCGCCATGTTGAACTTTCTTATTTATGGCCCGATCTTCTCGAAATTTTATAGGCGGCTTCCCTGCACTAACCGAAACCAATGTACGTACTTATTTCGGTGGTATGATGCCACTGTCGGCCGCCATATTGAACTTTTCAACAGTCTTTGTTACTTATGGGCCCATCTTCAAGAAATTTGGTACACGGGTTCCCAACGCTAACTGAATCCTACTTACGTACATATATACGTCCATAGCCTGCAGCTCGGTCACCGTGTGAGGTGGCGTTGGGTCCCCCATCCCAACGCCTCCCACGTTGTTGGCTGCCTGCCTATATAAGACCGTCCGTCGCTCTGGTCTCTACATTCCCTTCCTTGCTTCGCCACGGGATTCACGTCTCCCTACTGATAACTACAGCCTTTTTGTTTAATCCACGGCTTCTCCGCTGTTTTATTGTTTGTTTATTACAATTATAGTTATTGTATAGGTATTTTAGACTTACTTTACATTGCTCAGGTACCCATTTCCTTTATCATTCCAACCCCCATTACCATGTCTATCGAGGTGATCACTATCGATCAAAGAACTGTCACTTACTGAGTGGTTTCCATGCCCGGAGATGGCACCTACCTTTTCCATTCTCTTTGTTACATATTGCACGGCCATATCAGGCTCACTCTTGATATCCGGAGGAACATTGTGTCTTATGTATTGAATGACTGGGACAGGTTCAAGGTGTGGACTGATGACGGTACAGGAGATAATTATACTACACAGGAGCACTAGAAGAGTGAAATGCTTAAGCCCTTCACCTATTGTTCTGCATGTGAGTTGATGGCTGCCGCTGAATTGTTCGGTTGTCACTTTCAAGTGTACTGAAATGGCCAAATATTTTACACCTTTCGACAACCGCCAATGCCTCTTAAACATCTTAGATTCACAGGTGACGATTTCAGTAGTGGACACTTTGATGTTTATGAATGTTTCAACTCTCAAAAGCTGGATGTGATTTTATCGATGAAACCGGTTGTGTGCTTACAACGCTTGACAGATGCCGAATGTCACTTCAACACAACAAATCCTGCAAATACTGTCATAATTGAAACAAACCATGAAACTTAAACCAATTATGACAGCAACAATCCAAGCTGTGAGATTTGAGACAAGATTACTGTTCACATGGCCAACTGTAAGTTACATGCTCAAGAGTAAGCTCAGCGCACAGCTTGGTCATGTTAAAACCAGAGGGCCGAACTGACAACATGGTATACAAAGAGATCCTTAACAAATAATTATTGGCATATTTTCCCTCAGTTTAAAAAGGTTAAATTGTCTTCTTAATAAAAATTTTAAGGCAGTACTTCGCCGCTGTGAAGCGCGGGTATTTTGCTAGTACTCACATATAAGTTGGGTCTTGAAACCCGAAAAATTGATCATAAAATCAGACCCTGACTTATATGCACGTTCAGAAATGCGACACTGTATTTTTTTTTTTACATCTTCTTGTATCCTCCAGTCTCGTATCAGTTTCTCAGATGAATCGAATTTTGTTGCAGCAGCGCATGTTTTTACGATAAAGGTTTATGAGGATGTGAGATACAAAAAACACAAATCAGTGTAAACATCGCTTCAGAATAGTTTGGGTATTACTACTGTATGTGGTCACTTAGGCACAACACATAGAAAAAAAGGCTGTGTGCTCCGTGGTTACTCTCTCAGGTGGGAGTTAACATATCATAACCAATAGCGTGAGTTTTCTGCATTCGACATATACAACCGATATTATAAGATACCAGAAATTATACTGTAAAATCAAGCCCTGACTTATCCATGGGAGAACATATTATCCGTGAGTATATACGGTATATACAAAATATACAAATACAAATATACGGATACCTAAATATGAAAATATATATTTCTAACAAAAAGGACTTTGGGGAGGGAGGCACATCATAGAGGCTGCAACAACTGCAGACTATAGACTAAGGACTATAAGAAACAGTGCAAAACAGCAGGTAAGTAGCGTAAACATGCATTATATGTGCAAGTCTTTTTTGAAATTACACTGTGCAAAATACGAACATTAAGTTCAGAGAGTAAAGATAGATAGATAGATATTAATTTTAGTATAGTCGGCAGGATAGCAGATAGATAGATACTTTATTAATCCCAAGGGGAAATTCACATACTCCAGCAGCAGTATACTGATAAAAAAAACAATATTAAATTAAAGAGTGATAACAATGAAGGTATAACAGACAGACAATAAATTTGTATATTATTAACGTTTACCCCCGGGTGGAATTGGATGTACATATTGACAAAGAATATTGGCATATAAACATGACATTGTAGGCATACACATTGGTTTAACTCTCATTTTACTAAAATCTTAAAGAAATTCAGCATCGTGGTACAGTATAAATCATAATAGCAGTATCAAGATAACTAGTTTAGCAGAAAATAAAGAAATCCATTGTCTAAGTATTCTTTTTGAGACAAGTGAATAGTTACTGAGGCAGATTTAAAAAAGAAAAATCCAAATGGCATTTTATTTAGAACTGGCCTCTTTTAAATTTCCCTGCTAACAGATGTCGCAAATGGATTCTAGCAAAATTCTTGCGTCCTCAGACTGCAAAGCTAATATCATTTATTACACCTTTTGCTCATTAATAGTTTTGTACAGGAAAATGACGATGTTTGACAGCGCATGAAGCAGCATGATAAAAAACAGAGTGTGATGAATGACAGACAGAAGGCCTTAAATCCAGAGAGGACAAGAGCTCATTACAGTTGATCGGAAAATATGGACTATATTTAACCAACAGGGCATTAGCTCTCATGGTGGAATGTATTAATAAGAGTAATTAACAGAATTCAAACTCCAGCAGCCTGGAATCAGGAATGTGTCCAGCTCCTTTAAGAAAAGCGTTAAAGAGCAAGCTGTTGGTGAAGTCAAAAAGCTTTGTAAATGTTATGAGGAAAGCTATCCTGATGTTAGAATAGGAGATATGAATGGTGGATGCATTCCAATGACAGACCTTCTTGTATTCTATTCAAAATTGTGAATAACGGTCATCATTATAATAAACTCGCCGTACTCCGCAGCTTCACCTGTGTATTAGTGAAAAAGGACAGTGAGGAGGGTCGTGCCCGGCTCCCCACTCTTGACGTCACGCTTCCTGCTCCCCTCGGCCCGCAGCCTCTGTCTCGGATTACTGCAAATATACCGCTGCTGCAAGCGGACTATGATTCTTAGCATGATGAAAGAAGTTAAAAAATCAACCAGAATGTTCAAACAAATTATAGAAAAATCCGTTAAGTAGTTCTCTCTTGAAAAGCGAACAGACAGACAGATAGACAGCTGTTGGAGTATATATATAAATATATATAGAGAGAGATATGTTAGTGGCAATGTGTGAAAAGTAGGTATTGCATAGAATGCCTAGGAAATCTATACAGGAGAAAGTAGGATGAAATGACACCTTTTATTGGCTAACTAAATAGATTACAAATGCAGTCTTTCGAGGCAGCTAAGGCCCCTTCATCAGGCAAGGTGAAGCTGCGGGGTACGGCAAGTTTATTAAAATGATGACTGTTATTCACAATTTTGAATAGAATACAAGAAGGTCTGTCATTGGTGATGCTAATTCCTCCATCCTTTCATAGCTCCTATTCTGAGATCAGGATAGCATTCTTCGTAACATGCACAAAGCTTTTAGACTCCACCATCAGCCTGCCTGATGAAGGGGCCTCAGCTGCCTCGAAAGCTTGCATTTGTAATCGATTTAGTTAGCCAATAAAAGGTATCATTTCACCCTATTTTCTCCTGTATCAATCTATGGCTAACACGGTACAACAATCTACTGCTAGGAAATCTATAGAATGTGTGACTTTTTAGGCAACATGAAATGTCTGTGTTACTTTAATATGCTATATACTTTCCCTAGGCATTGTATTTAATACCTAGGCATTATATGGAAAGACAAATACCATCCATCCATCCATCCATTATCCAACCTGCTATATCCTAACTACAGGGTCTGCTGGAGTCAATCCCAGCCAACACAGGGCGCAAGGCAGGAAACAAACCCCGGGTAGGGTGCCAGCCCACCGCAGAAGACAAATACCATTCAGGCAAAGTATGAAAAGTGAGCCATTGGAAAGGACACTACACTTTGCTCCTCCAGTATGGACTAACGTCTGCAGCGCAAATTAAAAGTTTTGTGTTTTGATCACCGTTTTGTGGCTGAAGACAGAAGTACAAACGGTGGAAGTACTCTAAGCTGCGTGGGTGCCCGGCCCATGCACTATTTTGTATGAAATTGCGCATTGTATTTTACTTTCTGTGCACCCAGCTGCTAAACTAATATTAACTACTGATAGAACATAGATATTGTACATATTTAATTTTGTCATAAAAATATTTTGCAAAATTGTGCAATTATACAGCACACCTATGAAATAGAGCGAACATTGGTTACTAGCGGAATTATTTTATACTTTGCTGGTTTGCCCTTTGGCATTGCATAGAATGCCTAGGAAATGTCTGAAATTTTAATTGTTTCATATTTTGACATTTCATTTTCGGCATTGTGTAGATTTCCTGGGCATTCTATGCAATGCCTAATTTCACACGTTGACAGTAACATATATATAAAGTGGACCAGGAAAATGGCATAGTCAGAAAGAAAACTGAGCTGAAACCTAAAAAACAGATTTCAAATGTCACAACCTAATGTGCCAAACTAACTCTTAGTCAAAAACAAAATCAGGAGAAATGTCAACCAACCGACATTAAACATAGGCACTTTGCTTTGAGTCTGTCAAACTCGGACATGTGATGTTAAGCTATTTTTAACTTAATTATTGTGAAGTCAAAACAAAAAATAGATCAATAATAAGATAGATAGATAGATAGATAGATAGAATAAATCTGTTACTTTAAAACCTGCCAAACAATCACAAATTGCTGAGGAAGGTTTTTATTAATAAGAGAAAAAAGTGTTAATGATCTCTGTCATAGCAGGATGAGGATAACACCAGTCTGCTCCATTTTTTATAAAGTGAAATCAAAGATGCACTGGTCTTGCTACTCTTACGATTATGATCCTTCTCTGGTGATCAGGAATTGTTACTTCTTACGTATCTGTATTTGTATGCCAGTTTGTTGTATTGGTGGTACTATTTTGTGTGAATTCCGATGCCCACGGTCATTTTGTTGTTGGCAACAATGTCTGGTAACTATTCACGTGTACTGATTCAAGGCAATGACAGTGAAAACTTGAAAATGGGGTTTGGAGAAAAGACGTGGTCAGAAAACAACAATGGGAGGTCAATACTAAAAGGACTGCCGAATGATCGTCAAAAATAACAACACTAATCCAAAGATCAAAGCCTAAAGCCAGAAGACTATTTTTGTTTGAAAATCCAGAAAGGCAATCAGAGAAAATAACTATGTGAAATCAGATAAAGAGTTCCCAATATTGGATGCTTAGGGATCTTTTGAGCTGATCTTGATGATGGATCACCATAGCAACAACTGATGCTAACTCATCATAAGTCGACATTTAGTAATGACACAAAATGACATCCCAGTAAGATTTTTTTGTCTCGATAATTGAGAAATAAATTCTAAAGCACAAGATGAACTTTTCATTCACCAAGAAAATAGTGTTTAACCCATCCATCCATCCATTATCCAACCTGCTATATCCTAACTACAGGGTCACGGGGGTCTGCTGTGTTTGTTTAAATGTCATCCCCGTAATGAGAAGCAGGGAAGGAGGGACAGAAGAGGAGGAAGAGAAGAGAGACAGAGATTTCACCTATCAACAACTGATGATCATTTTTCTGCCTTTAATTATATCACCCCTTTTTCCCAGTTTGCTTTTCATTCAGCCGGATTTACTACAACACATTCCGCACCAGAAACCCCGGGGTTGGACATTATGTCCCACCATTGCCGAGGAAACACGGTGAGATTGTTCTGTTTTTATTTGGGAGAATTAAACACAATCATTTTGAACATCCATCATCCATTATCCAACCCAATATATCCTAACTACAGAGTCACGGGGGTCTGCTGGGGCCAATCAAAGCCAACACAGGGCGCAAGGCAGGAAACAAACCCCGGGCAGGGCGCAGCCCACCGCAGGGCACACACACACACACCTACACACCAAGCACACACTAGGAACAATTTAGGATCGCCAAGTCAAGAGCAATGGCCAAACTTCATAGTCACTAGAATCTGTGTCTCTGAGGCTGCTGCATCGTAAAATTTCTTTCAAGCTAACAAAATTAAAATTCAATACTAATACATGAAATTAAAGGTTGCAAAATTTACTTCTGAAATATAAGAATCTCATAACCTAAAATAAATTATTCAGAGTACAATAAATCAATAAATAAAAATTACACATCCCATCTTCATCTTTATAAAACCCTTTGGTTGCAGTGGTTAGGAATTTCCGGCGCAGCTCTCCCATTTTCAGCCCATGGTTATTTTTCCAGTGCTCACCAATGGAAGCGCTCCTATTCTGTTTCTGGCTTCACACTCATATTAGTTATTGCGTCAGCCTTGCAGTCGGGTATACAGCCCTGTTACACGTTGGTCTTTAGGACTTTATTACACCATGCCCGTCGTAGTATTTCAAATGCTCTTTTTAACATTTTGGACTGGATCGAGGGCTAGATATCTCTCTACTTTGCTCTGTTCAGCTTTCCCTCAACCTTGTCTAGTCTCCCATTCCCAGCCACTGAAAAAACAACCCTTACAGCATGATGCTACCACCACCAATACGTCGCCGTTGGAATGGTACTACACAGGTAATGACTGCTGCCTGGCTTCATCCAGACATAACACCAATCCTGGTTTCATCAGGCCAGAGAATTTTCTTTCACAGTACGAGACTCATTTGGGTGCGTTTTTGCAAACCCCAAACAGACTTTCATGTGCTGTCTGACCACTCTGTTGTAAAGCCCAGAGTAGTGGAGTGTTACAGTGGTGGTCAACCTTCTGGAAGTTTCTCCCATCTCCACACAGCCTCTCTAGAGCTCATTCAGAATTGACCGTTAGGATCTTCACTCTTGCCATGACCTTTCTTCCCCCGATTGATCAGTTTGACTTGGTGGCCAGTTCCAAGAAGAGTCATGGTTGTTCCAAACATTTTCCATTTAACAATTATGAAGGCCAATGTGCTCTTGGGAACTTCCAATGCTACAGATATTTTTGTAGTCTTCTTCAGATCTGAACCTCAACACAAACTTGTTTGTAAGCTCTGCAGGTAATTCCTTAGACCTTATGGTTTGTATTTTGCTCAACTGTGGGACCTTCTATAGACAGGTGTGTGCCTTTCCTGATCCTGTTCAATCAAATGAACTGACCACACCTGGACTCCACACCTGGACTCCGCACAAGGTGCCGAAACCTCCCAATGATGATCAATAGAATAGGATGCACTTGAGTCTGATTTCAAGTATCATAGCACAGGACCTGACTGCTTGTGTCAATTTGATGTTTCATTGTTTTTTTAGTTTTAATGAATTAGCAAAAATTTGTAGTGGGGCCACAAAAGTGTCGTTGTTTATAGTGTTTGCACCCAGTCGCGTCTCATCACAGCACCCCGTTTAAACTAATATCTGTTTGTTTAAATGTCATCCCCGTAATGAGAAACAGGGAAGGATGATGCAGAGAGGCAGCAACCCCTGGAAACGTCGGAACTAGAGTTTTGCCAGTTACATCCAGCTCGTTATTATTTAAACGGTAAGGAGGGACAGAAGAGGAGAGAGACAGAGATTTCACCTATCAACAACCGATCATTATTTTTCTGCCTTTAATTACATCATGCCTTTTTCCCGGTTTGCTTTTCATTCAGCCGGATTTACTACAACACATTCATCGCCAGAAACCCCGGGGTTGGACATTATGTTCCACCATTACCGAGGAAACACTGTGAGATTGTTCTGTTTTTATTCGGGAGAATTAAACACAATCATTTTGAACATCCATCATCCATTATCCAACCCGATATATCCTAACTACAGAGTCACGGGGGTCTGCTGGAACCAATCCCAGCCAACACAGGGCTCAAGGCAGGAAACAAACCTCGGGCAGGGTGCCAGCCCACCGCAGGGCACACACACACCAAGCACACACAAGGGGCAATTTAGGATCACCAATGTACCTAACCTGCATGTCTTTGGACTGTGGGAGGAAATTGGAGCACCCAGAGGAAACTCGCACAGACATGGGGAGAACATGCAAACTCCAGCGAACCCAGGCCTCCTTACTGCGAGGCAGCAGCGCTACCACTGTGCCACCATGCTGCCCTCTATACATTAGTGGCACACATAATTTAGGTTCTGGAGTTTTTGGTTCCTTTTCCTCAATTGCCACTTTTTATTCAATATACTGTAACACATGCGTATGGGAGATGGTTTGCAGGCTCAAATGGAAGTGTTTCTCTGCCAAACCAGGGGTTGGCCTTGTCCTCTTATGCTTTTCCCTTTTCTACGTCTGCAGACCAACAGAAGAACCCATCTGCTTATGATGTAATTTCCACCTCCCAAGAAGCTGCAGCCTGATGACACCATTTCTGGTTCTGGCCCCAAGATCTCTTGTCTTCCTGCTCTTCGCTCCATTTTTGCTGACCTATTCAGTTCTGTATTGAACTCCAGACTATAAAGACCGTTATTAACCCTTCACATTCCTCAAGTATATGGGGACCTATATGCTTGTTGTTGTCTCTTATTAATACCAAGCATTTAATACATCAATTTTGTAACATAATATTCTCAGATTCACACGAGTGTTTTTATTATTTCTTCTAGCAGCCCACCGAGGAGCACTTGCAGGTAATCATTTCCCTTGCTATCCTACTCTAGTGGCAAGCACAGAACCACACAAATGATTGTGTCATTAACTAGTTAAATATAGCAGAAGTATTTTTCACTCGCTTATCTTTCAAAATGTAAAATCTGTGCTTGACATCTACTCTCAAGTGAGACAATTAATGAAGAAGAAAAAGATCTTTGCATTGAATGGCACTTTAATATCCTTTTCTTAAAATAGAGAAATATGCCATAGGTGCAATGAGGAAAAAATAAGTTATATTAATATATATTATGTATTTAAAGAGAAAAATAATGATTTATGAGAAGTTAGTAAATTGATTTTTTTATTATTTTATAGATAGATAGATAGATAAATAGATAGATAGATACTTTATTAATTCCAAGGGAAATTCACATACTCCAGCAGCAGCATACTGATAGAAAAAATATTTAATTAAAAAGTGATAAAAATGCATGTATAACAGACAATAACTTTGTATAATGTTAACATTTACCACCCCCCCCCCCCCAGGTGGAATTGAAGAGTCGCATAGTGTCGGGGAGGAACGATCTCCTTAGTCTGTCAGTGGAGCAGGACGGTGACAGCAGTCTGTCGCTGAAGCTGCTCCTCTGTCTGGAGATGATCCTGTTCAGCGGATGCAGTGGATTCTCCATGATTGACAGGAGCCTGCTCAGCGCCCGTCGCTCTGCCACGGATGTCAAACTGTCCAGCTCCGTGCCTACAATAGAGCCAGATCTATTTTGATCTTATTGTAATATGTGTCAATTTTAGCATTTCACAGTTCCTCATAGCTTTTGTAATGACAGTGTTGACTTAGCCTTAAAATGAAAGATCAAAAATCGGGTGTCGGAAAAAAAGTGTAATTTCAAAGGTCAAGGAAAGAGAAGAGTGAAAGTCAGGTTGAGATTAATGCCAAAAATCAAAACTGAGTGTCTAAATCAAAAACTGCTGGACGCTACCTGAAATCAAAACCAAATGAATGCAACACCGAAGTAAAAGACTTGCAGGAACAACAATATGCCTTTCTATAGCACAGGATTGAGCTTAAAGTGCTTAAAACATGTCAAGTAGGTAGTTACATGCATAGAAAAACAAATTAAATGTAGATAAGAATAACAATGAACAAATAGTAAACAAAAAATAAACAATGCAAAATTACTTAAAATGAATATATAATCCATAGAGTGCAGTCCTTAAATATAGAATTGTTTTTTAAACTCTCTAAATGACAGGTTGGAGATAAGGTCAGATGACAAAGGTGGGCTGAAAAAAATAAAAATAAAACTGTTGTCAAGATGGAGAAAAAAAAAACAAAATCTGCAGGGGTTCCAGGCCAAAAGACCCCCCAGCCTTTCTTCTTTTTCAACTTTCAAGACCTTTATTTTTGTTTTCCCGATTCTTAAATGTTTGCTGTTATCTGTGACCTTTAATTTTTGTTCTCATTTTTGCTAAGTTTATAAATCTCATGACTCTCGATTTTGACCTCAGCTGGTTTATTGACTACACGTATGTCCTGGTAGTGATGGGTGATTCGTGAATGATTTGTTCTTTTTGAACGACTCTTTTCAGTAAATCGTATTAATCAGTTTGTGAGCATGGG
This sequence comes from Polypterus bichir lapradei, assembly GCA_026402145.1. Classification (NCBI taxonomy): domain Eukaryota; kingdom Metazoa; phylum Chordata; class Cladistia; order Polypteriformes; family Polypteridae; genus Polypterus; species Polypterus bichir. Next base: position 8,553,863 of record JANRMT010062844.1, read on the forward strand.
GGAGCTCAACAAGAGTTTTAAAGAACATGAGTGTCCTGCTTGATGGCGTCAACACATTTTGTTTCGCTGACGCTCGTATATGCACAAGAACCATGTGAATGATAGGTCTCGACTCATTTGATTCACGAATGAGTCACTACCTGAGAATCAGTAAAACGATTCTCATTTATTTTATCTGTGAACGACTCGCTACCCAAATTCCATTCTCACGATTCTCATTCATTTGATTCGTGAACAAATCACTACCTTAGAACCACTCTGATGATTATTGTTGATTTGATTTGTGAACGAATCACTACATGAGAATCAGTCCAGCGATTGTTGTTCATCGGAATCGTGAGTAAGTCACTACCTGAGAACCAGTCTAATTGATTCTCGCTTATTTGATTTGTGAACGAATCATTATGAGTTGCAGAATTCTCATTCTCTTGTGATTCTGTAATGAAACGTCACATTTTAATTATGCATCTTAAATGTGTCTTCATGCTTTGTGTATAGAAACAAGACAATGATATATAAATGATCATGTTAAACATATAATTGATCATATATTTTATATATTTATGAACACACATAAAATGTAATAATTATTAAATTATGCATTTTTGATGCAGTCACAGGGTTCTTTAATAAATCAAATGAGTCAAAAGAACTGATTCACTTAAAATGGATAGGTGGAAAAAATCGAATTCCGTCATTATCTCCTGGACCTGTTCATAAAAAAATATACTTGTCTTTCTTTGAGTCCGTAAATTATCCCACCTTCTAGAGTAATTATCAAAGTAGTACAGAATTTTTGTGTCAGTTTTATGACAACATGTATCTCCTGGTTGTTATGGGTGATTCGTGAATGGATGTCAGACAAAGACAAGTCATTACTCCTATTGATTGTTTTATGTAACCCATAAAATGTCTATGAACAATGTTTACTCTTCTCCCATCCATAATTATATTATTAAATCTACTTAAGCATTACCCTCAGTAACCAAATTTTTACTGGACGGCATGAGAACGATGAAGCATTTAGTGAGTGAAAAACGTATATATCAACACCAATTATAAGATATTCAGACTTTTTTTACAATTTGAAATTGAAGACGATGCTTCAGATATTGTTGTCAGAGTATACCCTTCACAGGGATTTCAAAACTGATTCATTCATACACTTTGTTTTAGGAAAAAAAGTGTGCAGGAATAAAACATGACGAGATTTGTAGCTGTGAATTTTGTGCCTAATAAATTTACATTAGACAGCAGGAGGCATTGATTGGAAAGAGCTAACCAATGCCTGATTGTCTTCACTGCTCATGAAAGCTCATCTTATAGAATTGCTAAGCTTCTGTATCCCAGATTAGACAGATAAGCATTATTCTTCCATCTCATATCATTTTTTTCAGTTTGTTTTGTTTAGATATGATGCTATGCAAGGTGTTTTATTATATCAATTACAATGGTAAGGTTTTTAACAGTGACCTTGAACCCAACGTACCAGAAGAGAGATTTTTAGCTCCAGTATTTCTTTCCATTGAGGGCATATTAGAAAAGGCACAAGTTAATGATCATACTGTGCTCCTTCTAAATCTCTGGGGGGATTATCTTTTGTTCTAGAAACCGCTCATGCTGAGGTACTTAATTGGGGTCATAATTCACTAATTGTTGGACATTCAGGTATTGCCAGAACACAAGAATTAATTAAGACATTACTTGTGGCCTTCAATGATGCAAAGCATTGAATTATACATCAAAGCCTGCACACAATGTAATAGGTCAGAGGCTATTTACTGTTGTCCTGCTGGTCTTTTATGCCAGTTATCTTTTCACAGTCGTTCTTGGGCTCATTTAGCAATGGCATTTACTTTAGAGTCACCTTTGTCCATCCACTATGTATTTATTTAGGTACTGCAGACAAAGTGTAGAAATGTAATGTATTACTCACAACTGACTGTTCAGCAGATATTTTTCTTAGATAATATTTTCAAGCATCAATGGCATTTTGGTCCAGTATAGTCAATCAGCAGTCATAAATTTTTGTCAGGTTTACTTCGGTTCTGTCATAACCTCAGGAAACAATCGAGAATTTAGCAGGAAAAAGGACAAGAGCAATACAATCTATACAGTACTTATATTGTTATTGTTATTTCATTTGAGCACAATTATAGCTTGAAAGAACATTACTTGAATGTCGTTACATTATGGTACAAAGTGAGTCTCTGAACTCTCATAAGAAATGGGACGGCATGCCGAAGTATGTCCTGAAGTGCGATTGCCGCATCTATGGAAGATTGCTTGTCCGTTGTGCAGGCTCACAGGAAGCAAATTTAAGCCGATTGTGGTCACACAATAAGCACCTGTCATCGAGGGTGATGCAAGGAATGTTATAAATGCAGGGAACAGGATTACTTGGTCACTAACCTGGCCACGACCCTTCCTGATTGCCGTGTCTGTGTATAGGAGAGTGGTAGATCCCGCTACAATAAGTAACCCTGCTATTCCTGCTTCAAGTTCAATAAAGCTGGTTTTGCTAAAGTACTGAGACTCAGCCTCATGCTTTAGGGTGCAAGACAGGGACTCACATGTCACAATGTATACAGATTCTTTCAGTAACCCTTCCCTAAAAAGGCTTTTAGTTATGAGTGCCCATTCTTTGATGATAAATTCTACTCTTAAAGTTCCTTTGCACTTTTCTCACAGACTGACAATTTAAAGCTTGCTTTCCATTTTATCTGTTCTCATGCTGGTCTGTTAGGTGGGTCTAATCACTATTGCTACATTCACAATGCTGCTAAAATTGACTTAATTACGATTCTGAACAGCAAAAAGATACACAGGATTACAGTCATCCAAAATGGATTTATGGTAGATGGCGGTGTCGCATTGTTTCCTGACCTGGTGGGGCGATGTAGCCAGTCATACTGGTAGTGCTATGTGTAGCCAATAATTTTCTTTATTATATCTAAAATTATGGGATTTCAAGCCGTGTGTGAAATACCCTGTGGTAACTGGGGTCTTGTTACTGTTCATTGTTGAAGACTGAAGACTGAAAGCTTTCTCTGGTACTATGAAATATTCAATAATTCAGCTATGAAAAATGAATGCATATCTTAAATCGACAAATTGCACCATGCATCGATACAAACTCTACAAACAAAAGTCACTCCACTTGCATTTAATGACAAATGCACAAATTGACGTTGTGTATGAAAGACTGCAACAGTTCCACTCTGGAAGAGGCCACTTAGCCCAAATAGCTTGTTTACCTACATTGTCTAAAATAACGTCATTGCCATTGAAAGTCTCTAGACATCTACACTTCACCACACTACTTGGTAGTTTTTTCCATGTGTTTATTGATTATTACATAAAGAGAAACATTCTGATATACTATACTAGGGGACTTCGCCCCCTGCTCACTTCGCTCGCCAACCCCAAGGCCTGCGCCAGTGCCAGTCACTTTGCATATGTGGATTTCACTTTCACCAAACAACAAATCTTTTAATTCTCGTAAATATACCTCTTCATTGGAAAGAAACACTACTTTTCCCTGATGGCAACACAAATTAGACGATCTACAAGTCTCCGACTTAAAAGTTTAAATCTGAACAATATATTCAATCTCTTTTCGCTGTTCCGTTATTTCACAGAATAATAATTTCCGTTTGTTAGTGCTAATGCAATCTTTACTATGATTTTTTTGAGACTTTCGAATTTTAGTACTTCCGTTATCTCTAACCTGCTCTGCATGTGTATCACGCCAACGTTTTTGAACCTCTTTATGACGTTCTACTTTGTCATCTACTCTTTGTCTTTTATTTTCGGCCTCGGGCGTGGTTAAATCTCTTGGCACGAAGTCTCGTCTCGCGGGACTTGAAAGTATCACTCTGAAAAAGTCACGTCTCGTCCCAGGATTTTTTTATATAATAGAGAGATGTACGAAGTGTTATTGTGTTCTCGTTGAAGAGTTTATATTACAGGTCTAATTCCTGTACTAATTCCTTTAAACTGAAAAGAGTTGTGAGGCAGTGTCTCCGGGGATTTTTGAGAGAAGACAAAGACACTGAGAGCTGTAAATGGAAACCAGAAATCGTAGTCAGGGACAGGTAAAAGTCAAAAAGCCAGGTGATTAAAAGAGAGCACAGGTGACCAAACTACAGGGGTCAACCAAAGCAAACAGCAAAAATAGATTCAGAAACCGTGAAGCAGACCCTACGTTACTCTATTACTAACAGATTTGTTTGTTTTTGTTATGCAATTGAGGGATGTTTAAAATTGACCATATTCATACCGGATGTCCACTGAGATCAGAAGTGCAAGTGTCACGGTCACGTGACAGAACGCTCTTGATTGTGTCACAATGATCACATTGATCTTCTCTGGACTTTCTCGAGCATTGATGTGTCTTTTTTTATAATACAGAGACCAAAACCGTACCCAGTACTCTAGGTGAGGCCTCACCAGTACATTATAAAGCTTAAGAATGACCCCTTGGCTTGTACTCCCCTCATCCTGCTTTATCACCAAACATCCTATTACAGTTTTGGATCACGTCTGTACACTGTCTGGATGTAGACAGTGATGAGCCCACTGTGACTCCTAGATTCTTCTCCGAAGTGGTACTTTGAAGTTTTAGACCTCCTATTGTGTATTCAGATCTAACATTTCTCCTTCCTGTGTGTGATACTTTACATTTACTTACATAAAATTTAATCTTTCACAAATCTGTCCCGACCTGCATGTCTTCATTGTGTGCCAATTCTGCATTATCTACTGTTCCCTCTAGTTTGGTATCATCTGCAAAAATAACCACCTAATTGATGATACACTTATCCAGATTATTTATGTCTCTCTATTATAAAAAAGAAAAATTCGGAAGGCTTGGAAGGAGACAATATGTGATTTTCTTGGAGACACTTTAATGTCCTGAGAGACCAGGCAGTGAAACAAAAGGACAGCTGCTGTACAGGCTTTTAAATGATTGACATGCAGTGCGACAAGCAGAACACACAGCTCGGCAGCAGCAGCAGCAAGCAAGCAGCTGCTCAGACCGCATCTCCTTAGCATGCGTTCAGCCCCCCCCCCCTTCACAACGCAAGTGGCAGAGACGTGAAGTGGCCGTCGCGTAGCTCACCCTGGGGGTGAGGGGGTGGGCGAGCAAGGGGCAAAGCCCCCTAGTATATATATAAAAAAGGATTTCCAAATTTCCTGACTTTTAGTGTCCCCACTGTTTCTTCAATACTAATTACAGTTGAGAGTAAAATGAAGGCGTTTTTGGTGAAACTCCTGTCCTTTTTGCTCTTTTACCGTTGACAGACGACACTACATTTTCTTGCTGTAAATGTGCCCACACTTGCATGATCATGGATTGGGTGTCTTGTTCCTAATCCTGTTATTAAGCCCCCACCCCGAATATGAATTTGAGAACTCAGAAAATGAATGAATAAATTAATTATACACATGAACACCTGTAAGTAATTATACATATTGTAAATATTACTAATTTTGCTGCTGCTTGGCTGCAAATGTTTGATTGTTCAATGAAAAATGACAAGTTTCCTTGAACCTTGTACTGCAGTATTATTAACTGCTCTGAAGGGTGAATTGTGAGGGTTGATATAATGAAAGAAACTATATAAAAATATACGAAAAGAGAAAAACTGAAACAATTTGCTCAAGAGAGAATATTCTAAATTAGCAAAGATGTGGAAACGAAAGCAGCAAACAGAATTTGCCACAGTAACATATTCACTTTCAGTAAAATAAACCAATAACTGACATCGGTGAGGCGTTAAATAATTCAAACACTTTTTTGCATATTTCTATTAAGTCTCAGATATAGAAACTCTTAATAACTTTTTCATTTTTCTGTAATTGAACCCTTTTACTCCCTACAGTGAATATTACGGTTTTATTGAGGGTATTTGCATACTGTGCAATAAATCATGAAATAAAAATTTTGTTTTCTGCAAGCTCTAGCTTAGCAAGATTGTGACATCCACCCAAAGTGCTTTTCTTTATAAATCGAGCAAATGTCCACTAGCACCACTTCCCTAACTAGTTAGTAAACATGGGTGGCAGTAAAAAAATTTTTTTCCAAAATTCTTTTCTTTAGAGCTAATCTAAACTGAAGGCTTGGCTGAAATGGCTGTAGTGAGATGTCAAGCAGAATGACACCTTTTATTGGCTAACTAAAAAGATTACAATATGCAAGCTTTCGAGGCAACTCAGCAACCTTCTTCAAGGCAAGATGTACTGTATTTTTCGCTCCATAAGACGCACTTTTTTTTCCCCAAAAGAAGAATGGAAATGTCTGTTCGTCTTATGGAGTGAATATTGCATCACAGACCATGATGTGTATTACCTGACAAAAATCGACATCCGGGGTAGAGGGCGACAATCAGCTGTTAATGGTGACAAAACCCACTATTACATTACAGGCATTCCCTCTCTGCTTGGAGAAATGTTAGACTCATTGACTCGGCATCTAATCCTTGTGTGTGCGTGAGTTACGAAATGTAAACAAAGGCAAGATGGCATCGACATCTCACGAGGGAGCGAAGCGAGTGCAGAAAACAAAATACACAGCAGACAATGTTTTGCGCATTATCGCTGAGTCGGGCTCTGATTTTTCAGAATCTGATTTTGTTGAGAGTGATCAGCAGATTGTGCAAGAGAGTGAGGAACTGGCATTAGGTGATCAGGACACAAGTTGATACCACCCCAGCTGAGCACATTCGCACAGTCGATGCGCCTACGGCTAGGTTTATGTGGGAGGAATACCCAGACATTGATCCGTGGGAGCCAAACTGGCTACCGGAATTCACAAGACAGCATGGCTTGCTGTTGGACTCGACAGATTACCAGCCACTGGACTACTTCAATCAGTTGGGATGATGCCAGTCTCCCAAATGGAAGCAAAGATTGCTTGCAATGCCAGGAGGACAGCCTTACCACCAGCCTGGAGAAGTTCACCTCGGATACCACAGATTTAGATCGGGATTTTCTCTATAATTTGCTTACACATTCCGGTTGATTTTGCGACAAATCTCATTGTGCTATGTATCATAGTTTGCTTGCAGTACCGATTTATTTGCGCGAATCCGACAGTCACACAGCAGGCTGAGGGGAGGGATGGCAGGGCTCTCCTCATTCACGTGCCAGCCTAGGGGCATGTACCTTATCTCTGCTTAGCTAGCAAACAAGAGAATTGCTTAATGGATTTAAATTGTTTTTTTTTTCAATGATTTGCTTAAACATTCCGGTTGATTTTGCGACTTCTATCATTCCGCTATGTATCATACTTCACTTGCGGTACCGATATATTTGCGCAAATCCAAGAGTCACACAGCACGCCGAGGGGAGTGGGGCAGGGCCCTCCTTACTCACGCTCCAGCCTCGGTGTGTTCCTTACCTCCGCTTAGCTAGCAAATGAGAGAACTACTTAATGGATTTAGATTGGGTTTTTTTCTATAATTTTCTTTTGCATTCTGGTTGATTTTACGACTTCTCCCATTGCGCTATGTATCATAGTTCACTTGCAGTACCGATTTATTTGCGCTAATCCGAGGCAGAGGCTGCAGGCTGAGGGGTTAGGAAAGCGTGACGTCAGGAGTAGAGATCCACCCGGGCAGGGCCCTACTCACAGTCCTGTTTCACCACTATGCGGGCAAAACCGCGGGGGCGGCTAGTATGAAATAAACAACGGATGCCCATTACATTTGTCAGTCTCAAAAATGAGACTTCAGAGATATGTGTGGGCTCTTCTGTTTTCATGAAGGGATACCATCGAATTTGTCCATGTCATTTTTTCGTTTTCTCCCCAAGCACTACATGTTCTGGTCAGTGTTTCAAAGATCTACAGCTGCAAACCAACCTGAGACAGGAGGCTATAGCATTGCAGGGTACACTGTCAACTTCGCTGGGGTCACTGTTGACATAGATTCCTGAGACAGCTGCTGGGCACATTACAGAAAAAGGAAAACTGGCCATTAAATCAGGGCATGATTTTAATAAAAGATAGGAATTAGTGTCCTAATTTAGAAACAGCTGAAAAGGCAGGCAGCAGGACTGGATGTTCAAATCGCTGATTTTGGCGATTAAGATGTCTATTAATTAATTACAATAGGATGACAAGCTTATTGGACTCTCTTATTTTATAGCTTTTTTCCTTCATTTGCGGACACTTCTATTATGCAGAGTACAAAGGGACGTGTACATAATATAGGCCAGAAAACTTTCATGGAGCTCTCGTATGAAGCCTGTTATTTAACATTTGAATTCACAGAGAAGCATTATTATGAAATACTGAACAATAGAGCATATTAAAACAGATCATGCATCATGAAACAGTGAAGGAGCATTCCGGTCTCCAATGTAATCTGCCTTTCATTTCCAGACTAAAGCTTGCAAAGGCTGTAACTCTTCGTGGTATTATCCACCTGGGAAATAATGGCAGGTTTTATTGCAGCACATGTGATATTTTTTTTTTCCAGCCTGTGAAGGCAATAAAGCATTTCATATTCCTCCCCACCCCCCCGTCACATTTCCCCTTTTAAATTAAAAACTTAGATCATGCACTTGCAGATACAAACAGCCAGCATGTGTTACGATGTTAATTCAGCAGCTTCGTTAGTGACAGACCGGCAGCGTGACATGCATCAGTGTGTCTGTCGCAAGGATTTCGTCAATAAATAATCAGGGTGGCCCACACATAATGATAACATACCTGACAGAGGGGGATTTATGATCTTGAAATTCTCGCTATCCATTTCTCACTGCGCTGGCCCTTCCTAGAGAGACAGCGAGGCTCATTAGTATTTCTTTGGAAAGTTTCATACAGTGCGGCTAGCAAACATTTTTTCATTTGATTCAAAAACTGCATATTTCAATAGACAGGATATCATTTCTTAGCGTGATCCATGAGGCTGCTCAAGATATGAAGAAGCATGAAAGGTGGTTAAACTTTTCATGGATGAGATGGATTGTCCAGCGATGGAATGAGACTTTGGGACCCTGTAGGAAATTCAGACATGATGAGAGAGCTTTCCAAGTTTAAATAGTCAGTGTGGAGTGATGAATGGGTAGCCCTTCTTATTCCGCTTGTTCCCTTACAAGTGGCAAGACTGAAATAAATGTACAATTAGAAATCACAGATTTGATGAATAATGGCATTGCCGTCGAAGGCAGCTCATTAGAAATTTTATTTACTCCTTTTGTCTATGACGTGATACTGTCCTGGCACGGCAAGGAAAAAGATCACTCATTTTTTGAGTCGAACCATGCAAAAGGCAAAATAAAACAAAATATAAATGGAGCGACCGAAATCCCAGACGAGAGGCAAGAAGTCAAAAACCAAACAAACAAAGAGAGAATTTCCTTTAGTGGTTAAAAGTTTTATCTGTAGAGCAGATAAAGCTTGGTGCAACCTCTGATCTTTTATCCCATTGTGCTGATGAACTTGAGGTCATGACACCGGAGACCACGCCCCTAGAAACGTGAGATGTGACACTAACGACGGTTAAGCAAAATGGCGTCTTCTATAGGAAAAGGCTATAAGACCCTAAAATTGAGCCCTGATCATGACAGATACAGCCTGGGATTCTTTGCATAGACAGTGTTCACTTGTTTTCTAACATTTACATGAAATGTACAATTAAAGGGTGGGATGGTGGCGCAGCAGTAGTGCAGCTACCTTGCAATAAGGAGACCGAGGTTCATGTCCCAGGTCCTCCTAGTGTGGATTTTTCATGTTCTCCCGTGTCTGCATGTATTTCCTCCCATAGTCCAAAGACAGGCAGGTTAGGTGGATTGGTGATACTAAATTGGCACTAGTGTGTGGTTGGGGTGTGTGTGTTTACCCTGTGATGGATTGGCGTCCCGTCCAGGGTTTGGTCCTGCCTTGTGTCCTATACTAGCTGGGATAGACTCCAGTGACCCAGTTCAGGACTAAGCGGCTTAGAAAATGACTGACTGTACAGTTAACAAGACATGTGAGTGGCCAGTGGAGGTTTAGTATAGCGTGGCAAAGAGAAGAGTGTTACAGTCAGACAGGATACACTTCAAGGAAAGGAGAATGTCAAAAATGAGATGTCTGTTTGCAAGCAAATCCATGTGTAAACAGTCAAGCTGGAAATCACACAAGGACAATTAGATTAGATTAGATTTAAAAAACTTTATTAATCCCAAGGGGAAATTTAGATGCATATAGCAGCAGAAACATAGAAAACAGGAATACAACATACTCGCAGGACAATACAGGCAATGAATCAATAAATAGATAGATAGATAGATACAGTAGATATTAATTTTAGTGTAGTTGGCAAGATAGATAGATAGATATTAATTTTAGTGTAGTTGGCAGGATAGATAGATAGATAGATAGATATTAATTTTAGTGTAGTTGGCAGGATAGATAGATAGATAGATATTTTAGTGTAGTTGGCAAGATAGATAGATATTAATTTTAGTGTAGTTGGCAGGATAGATAGATAGATAGATAGATAGATATTAATTTTAGTGTAGTTGGCAGGATAGATAGATAGATATTTTAGTGTAGTTGGCAAGATAGATAGATATTAATTTTAGTGTAGTTGGCAGGATAGATAGATAGATAGATAGATAGATAGATAGATAGATAGATAGATAGATAGATATTAATTTTAGTATAGTTGGCAGGATGGATAGATAGATAGATAGATAGATAGATATTTTAGTGTAGTTGGCAAGATAGATAGATATTAATTTTAGTGTAGTTGGCAGGATGGATAAATAGAGAGAGAGATAGATATTTATTTTAGTGTAGTTGGCAACATTACATGCTGCAACATTAGAAGCAGAATTTTAATAGTAGACGTTAAGCCATCTGTAAGCTTAGAGCACTGATTCTTCAAAACGTTTAAGGAACATTGAAATATCTTCGTAGTACATGTTTAATTATTCTATCCTTCACGCCAGTCCCAGTGAAGAATATAGATTATTTAAATGAAGTTAAAGTTTTATCTATATAATATAATCAATATATTTTGCTGCATTTCATCTTAAAATGATTTCGTCATCATATGTAAATACGCACTTAATAAAGTGGCTCAGGTTGTACGATATTATAACTGTAGAGCAAGTTTACAGTGGGGTGATTGTACTTATAAGCCCTAACAGTTCTACAAGGAGCAATTGATTGAGTGCGTTTAAAGTTCTTGGGATGAAACTGTTTCTGAACCGCGAGGTCTGTACAGGAAAGGCTTTGAAACATTTTGTACGTGGCTGAGACAGCATGTGCTTGATACTGTATACCAATAATTCTCTTTCCGATCAGTGTGATTCACACTCAGATACAGTGATATAAATAATCCGAGTGGTGCAGTGAGATTAATATGGAAAAAGATGATCTGCTGTGGCAACTCCTAACGGGAGCAGCTGAAAGAAGAAGAAGAAGAAGATGGTGCAGTGAGAGTAACAACGCTAAAGCAGTTATGGTATTTGGAATACTATGGCTATTCCCTGGACCATTATGTTGTTACAAGTTAATTACAATCAGATGAATTACACTAATAATATGCGGTTAGTTTCAGTGTATTTTAAGCGAGGAAAATAAGGTGTAACCACACAGGAACAGTAGCACTGCTTTGACACTGGGTGCCGCCAGTCTGCAAAACCGAGCGGAGAACTTGCGTATGACAAGGTATGAGGTACCGTGGAAAAGTGCGTGGCTTTACGCCAAGTGTAGGTTTTATACATCGCGATTTGAACGTGGAAAAGTTCTTACGCAAAATTTCTGTGCATTTGCACCGTTCATACATGAGGCCCCTGGTCCACTAGGCCCGTTAAGTTAGGAGTACGTGATTTTTTAAGTGCCTGCATGGTGCTTCTGCACGTCTGCTTCGTTCTGAACCTTTTGCGTGACCATATGTTTCCTTCACAGTTCGGCCAGTCTATCAACAGGAAGCTCAGCCTACGTTTAACAATAGAAGAACAAGCAGGCTTTAAAAGATAACTTTTTTTTTCTCTTATACCTTGAAGCTTTGTGTTTTTCTCTTTGCTATATTAGATAATCAAGTTACTTAAAATCCATCCATCCATCCATTATCCAACCCGCTATATCCTAACTACAGGGTCACGGGGGTCTGCTGGAGCCAATCGCAGCCAGCACAGGGCGCAAGGCAGGAACAAATCCCGGGCAGGGCACCAACCCACCACAGGTTACTTAAAATGCCTTTTCTTCATAGCTCAAACCTTTATCATAGCGAATATCAAAATAACACCTTCAGCCTTTAAGCATAAGCTCTGAAGAATAAAAGGCCCAGCAAGTAATGAAGCTCATTTCCTTTTAATGGCGTACATCAAACCAGGGTTCAAATTCAACTTCTACACACTTCACATCAGATCATAACCCTAACCCAAGAGACACTCGGGCTTAACCATTGTTACATAGAATTCTAAGCCAGTCGTGGTTAACTTGTGGTTAATGCCAAGGAGGTTAATGGGATGTTTCCTCACAAAGCGGAGCTGAATACAAAGTGCTTTACTTTGTTTAGAAAAAGAGTAGGGGGGGTCTGCCCCCTGCTCGCTTCACTAGCCCACCCCCCATGTTTTGTTAACCGGATATACAATTTAAAGAGATAGTTATTTAAATTTCATTCATTTTCATTCATTTTTTATTTCTTGATATTTGCCAGTAATAAAGCTGTAGTGAATGAGTTATTCACAGGCATTTAATGCATGTTGCGCAGCGCTTCGAACATTTAAAAGCCTGTACAGCAGCTGTTCTCCTTGTCTCGTGGGATGTTAAAGGGCCTCAAAGAAAATCACGTCTTGTCTCTGTGTCGATGATGACAACAATGACTGTTCTATATAAGGAGGTTTCACGATGTCGGCACCCTAGCATACTGGAACTTGAATTAGTGTTTGCACCATTGACTGTTTCAATAGAAGGGAGCCTCACTCTCAGAGGGTTCGTTATTCGATATAGTACTGTATTTCGATTCTGGCAGCAGTCACTCAATATGTTTGAGCTGTTTAATTTTCTTTCTATTATGGATGCAAGCAACAGTTTAGTGAATATTCTGCAATGCCTGGGTCTCGTCAGATAGTCTTAGCTGTTTATGCTTTTCTACTCCTGTAGGAGCCGCCTAAAAGTAAATGTTGCCAGAGACGCTGATCAAATTATACACAGTTGAATATGAGTGCACTTATTTATAAATCCCAAACGTTACTAAAGAAGTATGCATTTAAAGTAAGGTATGGCCTCCTAAATATCTATCATCCAATCAATTTGTGACATCTTTCAATCCTGTCCTATCAGCATCTGCATTGCCAACCCCAGATGGGTTACCCTTTAATAATAACAATATATTTTATTTATACAATGTCTTACCCACCCTTTAATTCCACATTTGCGTATCTTTGTAACTATCTTTTTTTGTTATAAATGAAGCAACTTGTGATATTTTTCACAGAAAACAGAGAGTGACAAGTGCCTGTCACCATGGGACTCTCTGTGTCTTCTGCTGTGTAACAGTCTCATTATTCAGCACAACACTGCTAACTGTGATTGTGGTGGCTTAACTTTCTTTAGCTAATATGCGACGATTTGTGCAGCACTACTGTGCAAAAACTAAACAATACAACATTCACAAAAGTGCCTTGTAAATAATGATTGGACAAAATGAATGCAAAACTGCATTATGATGGGCAACCTGAGTGATTAGTGTGAATTTTCTACTTCAGGTTTCCATAGAAACACTCTTTAAGTTTACCAAATGAATATGCTAAAGATTTCTTCAGGCGGATAAGAATCAAAATACAGAAGACACCTTTTTAAATCCGTGTAATGATCATTTTCTGCAGTTGGCTCACACAGGTCATTATATCATGAAAGCAGATTTGTACTGCTTCCATAACAGTAGTCTGAAGGCAAGGTGTTGATTTCAAAAATGTTCACCTCAGATTGCTTTTAAATTGCCTAAGGAGATTTCCCACAGATCTTGCATTTTTGACAGACTATCGCTTTAAACTCAGCGGAGCAGATATACTTATTTTACATGTGAAAAGATGCTGAAAGTGATTCACACGTACTACTGAAATTGTGTATGCAGCAAAAGTGCTTTTGGCAAAAAATGGAAATTTAATTTCAGAAAATAACTAGGTGTGAGTGAATAAATTTTAAGTATTATGCAGTACATTACCTTGCAAAACAGGTCAGTAGTAGGTTTTATGAAAAATTACAGTTGTACTCCTCTTATATTTCACTTTTGCGATAGTCATGAGTTCTCTCCCGGAAAATGGTATTTTATATTACAAGCAAGAGGAGAAAAATGGATGAGCGCAATTTCTTCGCTAACTTATTGTATCTGAGTCAAACCGATGCTGCCTCCCAGAAATCATTCACCAGCCTGTGGAAACTTCTTCCTAGAGGTGCAAAATTAGGATCCTTATACTATGTATAGGGGTGTGTTACAAGTAGGCTGGGCTGGGCAGTGCCCCCAGTGAAAAAACTGGCAACATTTTATAGCTTATTTTGGCATTTTGTTGCCCTCCCTGTATATCCAAAACCCACCCCAGGATGACATGCTAGTAACATCACTAACTGTAGATAGATAGATAGATTTTAATTATTGTATAGTAGGCAGGATAGATAGATATATAATTAAAGGCACTATATTAGATAGATAGATAGATAATGAAAGGCACTATATTAGATAGATAGATAGATAGATAGATAGATAGATAGATAGATAGATAGATAGATAGATAGATAGATAGATAGTGTGAACGCTGGCCCCGGCACAGACAGACGGACAACATTTTCTCACCACACACCGTTTATTATACAATACACTATTTACAAAGTCCTGTGCACTCACAACCCCAGTGCCTCCAGCACCGATTTCCCCAAAGTCCAGGGCTCACAGTCCTTTTGCCTTCCTGGCCGCCTCCCGTCCTCTCTCTCCAGCTCAGTCTTCTTCCTCCCGACTTCCACCTCCTGACTGGAGAGAGGCGGCCCCTTTTATGGGGACCTGGATGAGCTCCAGCTGCTTCCCGGCACCTGACGTTGGCCACACCCCTGTGTGGCGGAAGTGCCGGCTGCGCACCTGGAAGCCGTCCGTGCATCCCCGGTCGTCTTCCCCCCGGCACTTCCTGGTGTGGCGGAAATGCCGGGCTCCCGGGATAATTAGGCACTGGGGCGCCGCCTGGCGGTGGCCACGGGTCCCTGCAGGGCTGGGCTTCCAAGCCCTGTACCCGAGGCCCCCTGCATAACCAGGACGGACGCCCCCACTCGGTCTGGAGGAGGCACACGCCCTCCTCCGGTCCTCCAAGGCGTCCCGACCGGGCTCCAGCCCCGGCCGAGGACCAGATGGGATAAACTGGCATCGGGGCTCCGCCTGGCGGTGACCACGGGCCCCTACAGGGTAGGGCTTCCATGCCCTCGACCCGTGGACCCCAACAGAACCAGGACGGACGCCCCCTCGCGGTCTGGAGGAGGCACAAGCCCTCCTCACGTCCTCCTGGGCGTCCCGGCCGGGCTCCAGCCCCGGCCGGGGACCACAATAGATAGATTTTAATTTTTGTATAGTAGGCAGGATAGATAGATATATAATTCAAGGCACTATATTAGATAGACAGATAGATAATGAAAGGCACTATATTAGATAGATAGATAGATAGATAGATAGATAGATAGATAGATAGATAG
>JANRMT010062844.1:8569554-8581955 GCA_026402145.1 Polypterus bichir lapradei
TAGATAGATAGATAGATAGATAGATAGATAGATAGATAGATAGATAGATAGATAGATAGATAGATAGATAGAAACATAAATAAAATAACATGAGGTAGACTCAAATTTAACACAACCTTTTCTACCAAAAAACCAGTAAGCAATAGCTCAAGATGAGCAGAGGTGTGCGAGTCAGGGTGTTACAAGTCAAATCCCATGGCATTAGCATTTGTATTTTGAGTGATTAAAAAAAGTAACGTGTGTTAAATATGGTGTTGAGAGGACTGAGTGTGACAGTTATCAAGGGTGTACAGTAGTGTGAAATTTAGCAAAGGTAGGTGATGTTTTTGTGAATTTTAGTGCTCAAAACATTCAATGAGTGACGTGCTTTTTTAAACAATCTCAGTCATACAATCTTAATTTTATATTGTCAATTTATATTATCTTGAAAATTAGGGTGCAATAGAGTATAAATTACATAGAGCCAATAAAAAGTATTCACCTCCTTGGAAGTTTTCAAATTTTCTTCTTAGACGTCTTTGAATCACAGTGGTGTCTGGTGTTTGGGGCTCTGTGGTGCCCCCTTGTGGTCACTTGGGATAAATACAATCCACCAAACAGAACACAAGTTATCCTCTTCACAGAGCTAGATGGCCAATCAGTCATTGTCACCTCAGAAATAAAGTACAGCAGTACAAACTACAAGGTAAAATGCAAGAATAGATTACACCACTCCCTAAATACAGAACTATCACATATGAGGATACAGTAGAAACTAATTAACGTAAATGAAAAACAACAACATCTGTCCATCAGTTAATTGTAGAACCTCAGCCAGATTGTAGAAAAGGTGTTAGATAAGTCAGACACTGTCAAAGTCCTGGAGACCTTGGCCAACAATCCTCCTCCCCATTCTAGAACTGAATCAGTGCTGGGCTGGCCAATCTGATGAAAGGACCCTTCCTACCGATGATTCCAGTGCTCCTTTATCTGAGATAACTTTTCCATGGCAGGCAAACAATATGGCACTAGAGCAGTGTCACCAAGTGCCACATGAGGATACAGAGAAGAGAAACTGAATGGAGAAGGTTAGTGACAGTTTATTAATATTATATTACTTATATTTTTGTTCTGATGACTAAAAACAGGGATGTAGTGTACACAGCTAATCAGCAGCTCTACGCAGGGTATACTAAACTGAAGTACTGGGTCTTCAGTTTGGATTTAAAAGTATTTACACCCTTTTAATATGGGACACTTAAATCATTATCAATTGGTTTTTGAAGTCACAGAATTAGCTCAGTGGAGGTGAACTGTCTAGGGTTTCCATTTGTGTCATGATCAGGGTGGAATTTTGGGGTATTTTAGCCTTTTCCAATAGTGGAAGCCATTTTGCATACTGTTGTTAGGGTTGTGTCCCACGTTTCTAGTCTCTGAGGGCATGACTTCAAATTCATCAGCAGACAGGATAAAAAGTCCTTTAAAATGTTTATTGTAATTCTTTTTCGTGATTAATTTTTCATGTTTTGTCTGGTGTAATGGGTGGCACTCTTGGACTGACATCCCGACTGGAATTCTTACCTGGTCACTGATGCACACTGATAAATATTTTCTCCCTCAATATGCTAGGTGGCAGCATCCTTGGGTTAGGATCCCCACATGGATACACATGGGGCATGCTGGGACCTGTAGTCCTGTGTGGCAGCCCTGTTGGGTTTTCATGGGGTCCACCAGGGGCAGCTGAAGAGACTCACAATCCTTACTTTTTGGCACTTCTGATTGACCCGGAAGTACTTCTATCGGGCTATACTCTGGCACTGGAAGCACTCCTGGGTCCAACATAAAATAGACCCCTCGACCTCATCCAGGCAAGTTGGAGTCGGGTGGGAGGAGGACAAAGCTCACCTGGGAGCTGTGGAAGAGAAGGAAAAAAGAGAATGGTGTTGTGTGGTATTTATGATACTTTTGGAGCCTTTGTGTGAAGAATTGTTTGAAAATAAACCTTTTATTATACCAGGTGGCGCAACGCCCACTTGGTGGTCACACTGGTATTTGAGTTATTGCTGAAATTTGCTTTATTTTATTTTTGTTTGTTTTACCTTTTGCACACTCCCAGTTAAACTCAAGAAACTAGTTATCTGTTTTCCTGGAGAGTCAGGACACATTGATTGTAGCCTAAATGCACTTTACTTAGAAGGGTCAATGTGTCAGTCAGAAAGGGTGGCCTAATTTTCTGTAGTGATTCACTCACTGAAAATAGCCAAACTGGTGTGAGGCAAGAAAAAAAAACTTTATAAAAGGCGAATTTATTAACAAAATAAAAAAACTGTAAAGGCGAAAAAGGATTTGTTAACAAGTCAATGCTAACCCAAGAATCCCCTAAACACCAGAGCACAGAGAGTGACACTGACCACTTTCTCGTGTATGGCAAGGTGAAACTTCACCCAGACGACTCTACTGCTCCAGGAAGAAGAGAAGGCCATGCATCGAGATCAGTGAGACTCAAGACCCTGCAAAGGTAGCCAAGTTTGTGCAAACCCTGGATGAAGTTTTCACCTCAGGGAGGAGTGCCTGGAAGCAGGAAGCGATGAAAGGTCTATCGAGATATGAGGCTGAAATGATGCAGAAAGCTGATGAGTTCCAGTACTCACAGTGATAGAGCTCCGTCAGCTTTCAGCTCTACACAATATCTCGTTCTGAAGCCCATAGCCACAGGAGATGCCGCTGCACCCAGCCCAATGGGACTCAAATGCACCATCCCTTGGGATCAAAGGCTGCCTACTACTGCTGGGGGACCTTCGAGGAATAAAGGTTGAGAACCACCTCTGGAGAAGAAGGTCCATGGAGTCATAAGGATTTGTTGCTTTCTTTTTATCTTTACTTTTGGCTACTAAGCCTTTGTCTATTTTGCTTATAGAACATCTTTGATGTTCATTCCAGTCTTACAGATTAGAACTTTAGAACAATCTAGATGAGAACTGCCGAACAAAAGTCGCCATTTGTATCCACTTAATTCTTCTAAAATAACATCAAGTTTAGATTTGAAAGTCCCTAAAGTCCTACCGTCTACCACACTACTTGGTCACTTAGTCCATGTGTCTTTGGTTCTCTTTGTAAAGAAAACTTCTTAAAGTTTTTTTTAAATTTACCCTTAACACGTTTCCAACTGTGCCCTCGTGTTCTTGCTAAACTCATTTTAAAGTCACCGTCTCAATCCACTAGACTAATTCCCTTCATAATTTTAAACACTTCAGTCAGGTCTCCTCTTAATCTTCTTTTGCTTAAACTGTAAAGGCTCAGCTCTTTTAATCTTTCCTCATAACTCATCCCCTGTAGCACTGAATCAGCCTAGTTGCTCTTCTCGGGATCTTTTCTAGTGCTGCTATGTCCTTTTTGAATCCTGGAGACCAAAACTGCACACAGAACTCCAGATGAGGCCTCATCAGTGTGTTATAAAGCTCGAGCAGAACCTCTTGTGACTTGTACTCCACACATCATGGCGCTATATAAGATCACATTCTGTTATCCTTCTTAATGGCTTCTGAACACTGTCTGGGAGTTGATAGTGTCCACTGTGACTCCTAAATCCTTCTCATACAGCATACTTTTGATTTTCAGACCTGCCACTGTGTATTCAAACCTGACATTTTTATTTCCAGTATGTAATTCTTTGCATTTACTGACATTAAATTTCATCTGCCATAAATCTGCCCAAGCCTGTCTACTGTCCAAGTCCTTCTGTGATGATTCAACTGATTCCAGATTATCTACCAATCCATGGAGCTTGTTATTATCTGCAAACTTAATCATCTTATATTCCTATCTGAATCCTTTATATATATTAAAAATAGCAGCGGCCCTAGCACTGACCCCAGTGGAACTCCACTTTTAACATCTGATGAGGATCTTCACACCATCACCCTCTGCTTCCTGTGTCTGAGCCAATGCTGCACCCATCTAAAAACATCACCCTGAACTGCCACTTCTTTTAGTTTGATGCCCAACCTTTCGTGTGGCACCTTATCAAATGCTTTCTGAAAGTCCAGATAAATAATATCATATGCTCCACTCTGGTCATATCCTTCTGTTGCTTCATCATAGAATTCCAGCATGTTGGTAAACATGGCCTCCCTCTTCTGAACCCATGCTTACCGGCTCCAGAGTGCTTCTTCTCTTTCACACTCCACTAAAGTCCCGGACTGGAAACTTTATTATTAAAGAAAGTCAAAATCTAAATAAGCTCCAAGTTTCAAACATTGGTTTACTCAAGCCCCTGTGGTTAGTCATTTCTGGCTAGTATGGGCCCACTAAGTATTTATTTATTTTATTAGGCATCCTTTATCACTTTTTTTAATTAATTTCATTTTATCCATCCATTTATTTTCTGGCCTTTCTCTCTTCATAACAAAGAGATGTCGTCATAAGAAATGAAGCCACACTGGATGGAATGCCAGGCCAAGTTATAATGTGGTAATGTCTTCTTAGAATGGTTGCGGCATAACGTTATTTTGAACTTTCGCAGAGCGTTACTGTGTGAGATTCAATGAGAGGCGAGCCTGACTAATGACTCGGACTAATTGCCCTGGTGTGAGTGATCGTGTGGCTCTTTGCACCGCTCACAGGGCAGCTGTCCACCCCAGGAAGAGTTCCTGCCATATGCCTGTGACAAGTGATTAAGGACTTAATTGGATGGCCATTTATTTGCTAGTGTGGGGTCAATCCCTTAATCACCATTTTCTTAATGGTTAGCTCAGTTTTGTCTTGGTTTTTGGTGACTCACCAGCTTGCAGATAGACTTTACTGTATATAGTGCTCATTTTATCTTTATATGGATTACAGGATAATTGCTTTACAGGCTTCTCTTGCCTTAATGGCCTCCATTTGATAGGATTTTTTTGCTAATTACTATATCTGTTCCCATTCACTCTAACTAACTCTTGCAATGAACAGCATTGGATCAATTATTTGTATCTCGGTCTTACTTTTTCTCATTTGCTATCACATTTTATAAACTTCAGCTAATGAAATTAAAGGTCTGAATTGCCACTATAGCTTTTTGGAAAACAAGTTTCTAGGGTGTATTTATATTGTTTTTTAGTGTTTTCAGAAAGTATTCAGACCCCTTCACTTTTTTACGCTTTATTGTGCAATAGATTTAATTTTAAATTGATAATTGCCATTTTTTCCCATCAGTCTACACTCAAGAACAGAGTGTTTTAAGAATGGTGTGCAAATTTATTAAAACTTCAAGAACCGAATTCTCTCATTCATAGAGATATTCAGACCCTTAATTCAGTACTTTTGTAGAAGCCCCTTTGACAGCAATTACAGCTTTGAGTCTTTTGAGCCTTTTGAGACTTCTACAAGTTTTTCATACCTGGATTTGGGCAGTTTATCCCATTTGTCCTGGCAGATCCTCTCCAGTTCCATTAGACTGGGTGGGAAGCCTCTGTAAACTGCCATCTTCAGGTCTCTCCACAGATGGTCCACAGAATTTAAGTCTTGGATTTGGCTGGACAACTCAAGGACAGTCAGAGACTTGTCCTGAAAACCACTCCAGCATTGTCTTGGCTGTATGCTTCAGGTCATTGATGTGTCAAATGGTGAACACCTTGCCCCATTCTGAGGTGGCATGCACTCTGGAGCTGGTGATTCTTCAAGGATCTCTCTCTTTATTATGCTGCATTCATCCTTCCTTCAATTCTGACCAGTGTCCCTGTCTCTGTCCCTGCTGCTGAGAAGAAGCCTCATAGCATGATGCTGCCACCACCATGCAATTAGAAAAGTGATGAGGAGTGCCTAGTCTTCACTAGACATACATTTTGGAGTTCTGCCCAAAGATTTCAATTTTTGTCTAATTACCTTATACTCTCAGTGTCCCGCACACTGCCGCATGCCTTTATCCGAAGAGTTGCTTCCATTTTGCCAGTCTACCATAAACGTCTGATTGATGGGGGAGTACTGAGATGGCTGTCCTTCCAACAGGTTCTCCCATTCCAGCAGAGGACTTCTAAAGCTCTGTTAGAGTAACTGTTGGGTTCTTCATCACCCATCTTGCCTCAACTGTTACTCAATTTGAAGGATGGCCAGCTCTCAGAAGAGTCCTTTTCGTGTCACAATTATTGAGGTCACTGTGTGTCACTGGGAACACTCAAAGCTTTAGAACTGGCTTTATCCCTTTGCTCTGATCTATGATCTACCACAATCTGATGGCAAAGGTCTACAGGAACTCCCTTGGCATTCTTCATTTGGTTTTTGTGCTGACATGCAGTGTGAATTTTGGACCTTCTATACACAAGTGTGTGTCTTTCTAAATGATGTCCAATCAATTCAGTGTGCCACAGGTGGATTCCATTTACGTTCTTGACTCGTCTCAAGGACGATTAAAGCTAACAGAATACACCTGAGAATGATCTGGAGTGCCACAGCAAATGGTCTGAATATTTATAGAAATGAGAGATTTCAGTTTTTGTTTTTTAATGAGTTTGCCCACTTTGCTGAAAATATACCTTCTCTTTGTCATTATAGGTTATCGAGTATAGATTGATGGGCAAAAAATGACAAATGTATCCATTTAAAATTATTTCTACAGCACAATAAATTGTGAACAAAGTGAAGGGGGTCTGAATTCTTTTTAAATCCAGTGTATTTATGATTAGTAAAACCCAAAGGATGCTCATTACGGCCATAGTTTTTGCATGTACACCACAGCTTCATTTTTAAAGAAACAAGAAATTGGGCTGTCACATTTACATGAAACAATTGTGTCACATCCTGGAAAGCAGCAATGGTGACTCAGAGGCTAGGGATCTGCATTGGCAATCGGAAGGTTGCCGGTTCGAAACCTTTAAATGCCAAAAGGGACTCTGCTCTGTTGGGCCCTAGAGCAAGGCCCTTAACCTGCAATTGTTCCGTCCTGGGTATGATGTTAATCTGCATGTAGGCCCTCCACCCTGCAGGGAAAACTTGGGGGTTGGTGGCAGAAATGGCACTCCAGCCACCATAAAAAAACTCACACTGGTTCCATTCCATCTGAACTAGTGTGGTGCTGAGGTGTCACCCATTGTATGGCTGCACTCAGATCCTAATCTGGGATCCTGAGTTGATTTGTCATATAGTAGGTGCAGCAATGTGCTGTGTTAGTGTGTGCTCCTAACCCTCTGGAAAAATAAAGAGTCGCTATTCACAATTCTTTTTATTTTTCCTCCCCAATTTGTTGAATAATTAATATTTATGTTGTTTGCATTTTGGCTCATCAGACTGCGCCATCACTCAATGTTTAAATTCCACAGTAGTTTCCGGCCTTGGCAGCCGCTGGGCAGATGTGGTCAATGAGATTGCCACTTGTCATCACGGGGCCTTGCATTTTCAGTGCAGTCCCATATTAAGTTTGCATAACAAGAAAGCAAGGGAATCTTTTTGTGACCATTAAAATAAATTAATGAAAGTTTAGTTTTTTGACAGCTATCAATAAAGGTTGTAGCAGTGCTAATGTGGGAAGAACTTCATTACCCAGCAGGCCAAGGCAGTTACCCGCATAGGATGACGGGAACGGAAGTAGGGGCTGCTGGGGATGAAAGTGGGAAAGCTGAAAAGCGAGGCCTGATGGAAGCAAAAAAGGGATCAGTGTTCTGTGTATCTGGTCCAATGTGTTGTCTAAAAAGTCAGTTGTGCCTTGGACTGTTTCACATCAGATGAATGGACTGTCTCGTGCCTGCCTGTCGTGCTATAGTGGTGGATTAATCGTCGTGCGTCTTCAAAAGGAGGACTCCTGGAAATGTCACCCCTCGCTGCTCAGGACTGTTTCTCTCATTTTCTAGGGTAGTTGTTCTCAGGATTCTCATCTTTACACCATATCAGTTCACCTGCTCTTGCTGTATTGGACTGTATAAGGACATTGTCTTGAGTGTTTATTGTTGTGGTTTGCTTGTGTTTATTGTACATCGCCGTAAGGGGACTGGGGTGGGATTATTTAGCATGTAGTTATATTTCAGTTTTTAGTGTTTAATACCTCCTTTAATTCTTTTATCACCCGTTGTTTTTTGTCTCTGATTGTGAGTGTGTGTGGGTCAGGCCAAGGCTGGGTACATCCCTGGAATCTCCACGAAAAAACAACAACAACAACAACATTTATTTATATAGCACATATTCATACAAACAGTAGCTCAAAGTGCTTTACATAATAAAGAATAGAAAAATAAAAAACACAATATGAAAACAAAATAAATCAGCATTAATTAACATCGAATAAGAGTAAGGTCCAATGGCCAGGGGGGACAGAAAAAACAAAATAAAAACTCCAGACGGCTGGAGAAAAAAAAATAAAATCTGTAGGGATTCCAGACCATGAGACCGCCCAGTCCCCACTGGGCATTCTACCTAACATAAATGAAACAGTCCTCTTTGGATTTAGGGTTCTCACGGAAAGGCTTGATGATGATGGTCACATAGAATTCTGCCTTTTAGTCCATCCATCATTGTTGGAGCATCATGAAGCTTTGAGTAGGTGGAGGTGGCGCAGGCCACCTCCACAAAGAAACCGGAAAAAGAAACAGAAAAGAGAGTAGGGGTCAGTACGGATTGTAGAGCTACCCTGAATAGTTATTATGAGGAAATTGGACATACAGAGTATCAGGATAAATTAAAGTTAAATTAAGTTAAATTGAAGTTATAGAAAGGCCATGTTAAAGTAATATGTTTTCAGCAGTGTTTTAAAGTGCTCCACTGTATTAGCCTGGCGAATTCCTATTGGCAGGCTATTCCAGATTTTAGGTGCATAGCAGCAGAAGGCCGCCTCACCACTTCTTTTAAGTTTGTTCTTGGAATTCTAAGGAGACACTCATTTGAGGATCTGAGGTTACGATTTGGAATATAAGGTGTCAGACACTCCGATATATAAGAAGGGGCGAGATTATTTAAGGCTTTATAAACCATAAGCAGAATTTTAAAGTCAATCCTGAATGACACAGGTAACCAGTGTAGTGACATCAGAACTGGAGAAATGTGTTCGGATTTTCTTTTCCTAGTTAGGATTCTAGCAGCTGCATTCTGCACTAGTTGCAAACGATTTATGTCTTTCTTGGGTAGTCCTGAGAGGAGTGCGTTACAGTAATCTAGTCGACTGAAAACAAACGCGTGAACTAATTTCTCAGCATCTTTCAGTGATATAAGAGGTCTAACTTTACTTATGTTTCTTAAGTGAAAAAATGCTGTCCTAGTGATCTGATTAATATGCGATTTAAAATTCAGATTACAGTCAACAATTACCCCTAAGCTTTTTACCTCCGTCTTGACTTTTAATCCTAATGTATCCAGTTTATTTCTAATAGCCTCATTGTATCCATTATTGCCAAGCACTAAGATTTCAGTTTTCTCTATAAATAAATAACCGTGTCTTCGACGGTGCGAATCTTAGCAGCACCAGATCGCTACAAGGATTGTATAAATGTCTTGCCCATTAATATTTGATGAACAGTTTCTGCTAGTTAGTTACCTGACATGTATTGTGATTTCTACTAACTCTTACAAAGCTGTGCCAGTCTCGTCTTAAATCTTCCAATTTACAATGAGCTCTTCGACAGTAGATACAGACAGACAGACACACATGTAGACCACCGCAGCTACTGGGCTCCAGAAGTAACTCTTTCTGATACGAAATCTTTCTATTATTTTAACTGCTGCATCACTACATGACATAATAATGGCAAACAGAGTTTAGATAAACATTGTGGTCTATGCACATTTACAGAAATGCATTGGCTCCATCGTGAAGTATGGTCTCCATGCTGTGGAGATGCTTGTCTGCAGCAGGCCCTAGAAGGCTTCCGAGGGTAAAATGAATACAGCAAAATACAGGGAAATCCTACAGAAAGTCCTTGGGAAACGATTTGTTTTCCAGCAAGACAAGACCTCTACGCATAAAACCAAAGCTATAGAGGAATGGTTTAAAAATCAATGTTAATGTCCTGGAGTGGTCGAGTCAGAGTGTAGATCTCAATCCGTGTAACTTGAAAAAGGCTTTTCACTTGTGATCCATGTGAAGCTTTACAGAGCTTATTGAGTTTTATAAAGAAGAATGCAGAAGAAAATGTCAGATTGCAGATGTACAAAGCTGATAAAGAGAACAGTCTGTGAGCGCAGATTTAAAGCTGGCATTGCTGCATCTACTAAATACTGATTTGAAGACGTTAAATACTTACTGTACGTGATCAGTTATTTTGTGTTTACCATATTGAGGATTCTTCTGTCATCAGCAATGGAGGTCTGTTTTGGCCTACCAGTCCCTTTGCTCACCAGTTCCTCTGTCTTCCATGATATCTTTCTGCTATTTTAACTATCGCATCACTATGTGACATAATAACAGCAAACAGAGTTTGGATAAGCATTGTGGTTAGTGGGTGCAGAATGTGTTAAAACGCTGCAGCCATTTTCTCATGGCATGTCTGCATTTCCAATTAGACAGTAATGTTACATTTCGTTTGTTATTCATTTAGAAGGTGGATGTCGTGCAGCCTCATCTGTTCATCTACTGGTGTCGTTAGCCAGATTTGTTGATTCGGGTGTTTTGAGTACTGAAATCTGCATTTCCTGTGACTCTTTGTTATCAGCTCTCTTAACTGCTTTTTTGGTGGAGTATGACACACCATTTACTTCAAACACAAATTTTGCAGTTCATATTTTCCCGAATATCCCAAACTGACATTGACTCCTACACTATCATCAGACAACAGCAAGCACACATATTTTGTGCAGAAACATGTTCTTCACATTTACCATTCGTCCCTTGATGATGTTGAAAACCAATGTGTAATCTGATGCCACAGACAGGTTTTCCCCTAGCATCAGGTTATGCTTATTTTTAAAATGTGCAGTGTGCTCTCTGCACACGTGACACACACTTGTATGTCTAATAGAGTTGTTTTAGGAGACTTTTTAGATGGTTCATCCTAACCAGAAGCTTGCTGTCTGTTGGTTAATGAGAACTCCTCTGATCTCTGCAGATCAAAAATCACCTCCCCTACTCTGAGCTCCGCCTCCATGAGGTGCTGGATTGGTTCAGAAATGTGACACCATCTAATAGTTCCCACCCACTTTTAGGCAGCGTTCACTCCCGGTTGTCTCCAGATGTTTATATTTTATGTCGGGCTTCAGTGAGACTAGTCAGAAGAAAGACTGAAGTAATGAACACAAGAAAAATTTGAAAGTCATCAGAGCTAGCACCACTGAATAAGAAACAAATGAAAATTCTACAGATAAAATCACAAAGGAGACGTTGGAAACCCCTTATGTTATGCAACAAAGTATTCTGCGTGTTTTATTCACAGTGGCCGATAAATTACGAGGCAAACAGAAGACGTTCAGTGTTTTAGCCTAATTTTATGAAGAAATTGCAAGTTCAGATTTTACAGGTCGGACTGCAGACTGCTGAAACCTCGTGTGTTTACATGAAAGTGCATCTGCAGGTGTAACCACACAGTAGTTTTATAATAGCTTCAGGGCACAATCCACAGGAGCGGCATAGTAAATGAACCTTGAAATGTCCATTCTGCTCAGGAAATGAGGATTTAATGTTGTGCTTTCCTTAGAGATGCTCTCAAAGTTCCAATTATAGACTTTCAATTTTCTCTACAAACTCCTTTTTTTTTTCTTCAACTTTGTGCTTGCCGTTTTCCCAACATATGTTTGATTTAAAAATAGCGGTATTTGCCATTACCTGGTTGTTTTAGGATAGTTTTTGAAATGAACACCTGCGTACAGTAACATCCCAATTTTCAAACAGAAAAATAGACTTTTTCAAAATATGTCGCTTTATCTTTTTGCATGTTTCATTTAAATCAATTAAATACTGAAATCACTGATACACTCGTGAAAAAGAAGGATAAACCTTCAGAGTGTTACACATTCAGACCAGTTAGGAAAATTGATTCTTTATTAATATTAGTGTGGGCTCTGCAATGGACTGACGTCATATTCAGGGGAAGTCCCTGATGCCAGGAGGACAGGTTTGAGAATGTTACGAAATCTATGGGGCCTTCAGGATAGGGCCATCTTAACAGCATCATAGACTCCCCGGGCAAAGTAGTTGATAGCAAAACAGAATCATACATTGGCATCAGAAACATCAAGGGCCCCCATACTCTTGGGGCCCCCGGCCAGTGCCCATTGTGCCCATATGTTAAGAAAGTATTCAGACACCTTTATTATTTTCACATTTTCTTATGTTGCAGCCTAGTGCTAAAATCATTCAAATTCATGTTTTCCCTCTTTGAGCAACACTCAATACCTGAAAATAACAATGCAAAAATACACTCTTAGACTTTTTTTTTGCAAATGTACTTATGAATGTATGTGAATTTCCCCTTGGGATTAATAAAGTATCTATCTATCTATCTATCTATCTATCTATCTATCTATCTATCTAT
>JANRMT010062844.1:8581965-8641937 GCA_026402145.1 Polypterus bichir lapradei
TCTATCTATCTATCTATCTATCTATCTATCTATCTATCTATCTATCTTACAATAGAAAAGCTAAACTATCAGACTGACAGACCCTTTGTTATGACAGTTGAAACATGGAGCAGGTGCATCATTGAGATGTGTCTACACCTTGTTTTGGGTCCTATGAGACCGATGAAGACTCTGAGAGAGTTACAAACTACAGCCGGTGAGACTGGAGAGACCATGCAGACAGCATTTGTTTGCCTGCAACAACTGCTTACGGGAAAGTGGCAAAGAGAAAGTCGCTCTTAGAAACAACATACATGGCATCTCAGCTAGAGAAGGTGCATGGGAGACCCTCTGAAGTCTGCTGGAAGAAGGTTATATTGTTTGTTGAGACCAAATTTCAGCTTTTTGGCCACCAGACTAAATGTAATGTTTGAACACTGCACACTATCAACAACGCACTATCTCCATCATGAAGTATGGTCTCCATGCTATGAAGATACTTATCTGTAGCAGGCCCTAGAAAGCTTCTGAGGGTAAAATGAATGCAGTAGGTACAGCGAAAAACACCTTAAGGAGAAGATGTGACTACCAGAAAGACAAGACCTCCACTCATAACACCAAAACTACACAGGAATGTATTATTAAAAATAATGTTAATGTCCTGGAATGGTCCGGTCACAGTGCAGATCTCAATCCAATTGACTTGGAAAAGGCTGTTCACTCACTATCCCTTTGCAACCTTAATCAAGCTTAATCAGTTTAGCAAAGAAGAACGTGGAACAAAATGTCAGTGTGCAGATGTACAAAGCTGATTCAGAGAGAGGCCTGTGCACAAAGATTCAAGGCTGGCATTGCAGCATCTATTAAATACTGATCTGAAGACGTTAAATACTTGTGTGATCAATTATTTTGTGTGTACCATGGTGAGGATCGTTCTGTCATCATCAGTGGAGGTCTTCCTTGGCCTAACAGACCCTTTGTGATTACTGAGCTCACCAGTGTGTTCTTTCTCCTCCATGATATTCCAGACTGTTGATTTTGGTCATCCTAAGGTTTTACTGATATCTCTAATGGTTTCATTCTTGTTTTTCAGTGTCTTCTTTGACTTTCATTGGCACTGCTCTTATCCAAAGGCAACTACAGACTCCAAAGGGTAGAAGCAAGCTGAGGTATTTTATGAAGCCATTAAACCCACCTGAGGAGTCATAAACACCTGGGACTCCAATTGTCTCAAACATTAAGGTGTCCTGAAAAGGGGGGGACCATAAAGAAAAGGTGTTGTGGTGTGATCAAAATGTATGCAGATACCCTTAAATGAAAGTCTGCAATGTGCACTTTAATCATGATGTCTGAACGGTTTGATCTGTAATTTTAAACTGTGGAGCAGAGGGGTACATCAAAGAAACATGTGCCTTTGTCCCAAACATTATGGAGGGCACTATAGAAGGACAACCAGAGGGAAACCCACACAGATATATGAAAAACTTTAAAACTCCTACAAGACTGGGATTGAAATTTTCATTCTTTGTAACTGTAAAGGCCACTACCACTCATACGTAATCTACAGATGTCTAATGCTACACTTATCTCCTACAATGCAATAATCAACTCATGCCTTGATGATGGCTTTAGAAGACATTTTGACTTCATTCTGGACTCTACCACAAACAATGTGAAGAATCACAAGGCCTTAGCCAAAGGCAGGGGTGGGTAGTCTCAGTCCTAGAGGGCCTCAGTGGCTACAAGTTTTCATTCCAACCTATTTGCCTAATTAGAAACCATTCCTTGCCATTCTCAGACCTTATTTAATGTTATGGCTTGTTAGTCTGCAATGTAAGGTTCTTGTATCGTAGATTTATTTCCTTTCCAAGGATATCATCCAAATGATTTGAAGCCTAAAATGGATATTTTTCAGTCTGTCACATTTTGTCTGTGTGATACGTGATGAGTGATGGACATAAACAGATGTAAATGGAAATAAGCTAGATGGAGAACTGGTGGCTCCTTTGTCATTTACATCTTAGTGCTAATTAGGAGCCACCAAAACACTGAATGCAGCTGATTACGACTGAAATGAGCAATTAAGGGTGGGGAACCTTAACAAGCAAGTCCACTAAAATGAAGCATCAAAATGTCACTGAAGCAATAAGAGCTTCATCAGCAATAACTGACTTTCCATTTAGAAACAGGATTGGAACAAAAACCTGCAGCCACTGCTGCCCTCCAGGACCGACATTGCCCACCCTCGGCCTAAGGTACCATTTTCATTTTCAGGGTCATCCCTGTGCAAAATACTCCCTACCAGAAGAGAATTCTTACCCTTTATGTCAATCTGTACTTTATTAAAGCTTCAAGAATATATTTTATAGTTTATAAGTAATAAACATGTAGTTTGTATAATAATAACCTATCTGTATTGTAACTTGTGTGCCCAGGTCAGGGTTGGGAAAGCTGGTGGCATTAAGAAATATAAGAAATTTGACAAATGAAATGAGAACATTCACTTCCATCGTTCTCATTTGTTTAGCTAATCGCTAAACTGTCGCAACATCTCTTCCAGATTTTTCCTAAAGGCTGTCAAGCTTTCTGCTTCAGCTCCATGCCTTGGGAGGTTGTTCCGGATCCCTACAGCTCTTTGTGTAAAGAAGTGCTTCCTGGCTCCAGTTTTAAATGCACTTCCCCTTAATGACTAGGCCTGTATTGACCTCTTGGGCACGGCCAACAGCAGTGTGTCCGTCTGCAAAGAGAGGTTCAACCTGGTCGGGAGGTTTACTTACCTCAGCACTGACATTCATGTCTCTGGTGACTCTTCCTATGAAGTCAGTAGACAAATTGGGAGAACATGGGGGGTCATGAGGTGGCTGGAAAGGGGTGTGAGGTGCTCTTGATATCTTAGCTTAAAGGACGAAGGTCCAAGTCTTTAGAGTCCTGGTGCTTCCCGTCTTGTTATATGGTTGTGAGACATGGACGCTATCCAGTGACCTGAGATGAAGGCTGGACTCCTTTGGTACTGGGTCTCTTCAGAGAATCCTTGGGTACCGCTGGTTTGACTTTGTGTCGAATGAGTGGTTGGTCATGGAGTCCCAAATGAGGCACATTACCTGCATTGTGAGGGAGTGCCAGTTATGGCACTACGGCCATGTGGTGCAATTCCATGAGGATGATCCGAATAACAGGATCTTCATTGTTGAGGACCCGAGTGGTTGGAAAAAGCCAAGGGGTTGCCCACATAACAACTAGCTGTGGCACATAGATAGTCATTTTTGGAGGGTGGGACTGGACCGGGTATCTGCCTGTGGGGTTGACAACCAGGATCTTGAGCTGTTTCATCGTATGGTGGGTGCGCCAATGCGCTGTACCAGTGCATGCTCCCCAACCTGAACCCTTAATTTCCACTGATGTCCTCAAGTACGTCGTTCACCCTTAACCACAATGAGTGAACCAGCCCTGGACGGGGTGATAGTCACTAACTCATCTTTACCTACCCACAAAATTTAAAGTCACCAATTGTTTTAACCTGCACATGTTTGGCATGTTCCAGGGTGCCTGGAGAAGACCCCACACCATCATCAGATGTACGAGCAAACTCCAAACAGACAGTGGCAGAGCGAGGACTGAAACCTAAGACTTTGGATGTGAGAGGCAGCAGCATTAACCACTACACCACCAGGCCACTCTCTAGTGATTATTAAATTGGCAATTTGCAATTATTTAACCTAAGCAATTAGTAATTTAATTTATTGCAAAACGCAGAGTGAGGATTCTCCAGCAAAATCCTGTCTTGTAAGTCTTTTACTAATGCACAAATGCAAATGGATGAAATATAATGTAAAAGATGGAACCAATGAAAAATGCACCACGTTGTTAATATGCAAGATTATATTGCTATGGATAATCGCATTTTCTCTGTCTAGAAAAATGCAATGCGCCTTTCCATTTAGCATTATGCGTCCCAATGTGATTAGAGTCTAATTGTCCTGCTAGGCACTTCATTCCTTTTATTATTTTCCTCTGACATAAATTGTATATAATATGAGAATTTATGTCACCTGCAGTACTGAAAATGTTTATAAATGCAAAATGTCAATTTTGCTTGATTTATTAAAATGCCTTAATTGTGATTTTGCGTAATTATATCACTGATTTTATATTGCCTAGGGATGTTTTATTACTTAGAGGTTGAAATTTTACTGCATTATGACTGCAGACACATGCTATGAGCATTATTGCCTTTCGAGCAGTGCTTCCTGGCCTTTTCTGTGCCTCGCACCCCTAGAAAATGTTTGATTTATGTTCACACCCTCTAGTAAAGTAAGATCACATTTGAAGATGAAGAAGTCAAATTTCTCAATCAGAGCCACATACAGTACTCGGGGTGAACATTTTAAACTTAAAAAATAAGCTTGTAATGCAGTGCACAAAATTTAAATATAAATCAAGCAATTTACCTTTATAAATCTCAATAATCTTAGAAACGTGAAGCTTAGACACTCAGTTCATGATCCAAAGTTTAGGGTATCTTGCAAAGCATCAGGCGCTGCGAAGAAATGACAGATGATCACAGATTGATGGGTTTGGGGGATCTGAGCCCTCTATGAAGCAACGGCTGCTAGCATACCGCTAACCAAAGAAATGTAGATTTGTCCTCCGATAAAAGCTGCTCGGGAGTCTAAAAACAGATGTGCTGCACAGTTCAAATTGCTGCACCACTGCCAGGACCGCCAGCAGGAGAGTTGGGCTGAGTGTAAGCAGCAGGTGTTCCATCCAATTCAGTCTCTCTTGTCCGCCCCCTAGCAAAAATGTCAAACAAATCTCAAAATCAGTGATGTTTCATGATCAGGGCTTGCACAGAACTCAGTACGAGACCTCTGCCTTCTCTACAGGTCAATGCAAGGTCCAAATTCCATCCTGCTAAAAAAAGTTATTCACCTTAACGAACGCTCCGGCCACAGCATGGAACCTGCAAGAACGTGCATTTCTGTGGTTCATTCTTTCATGCAAACTCAATGCTTAATTCTTTTCATATCATAGAACAAATGCACTTATTAATAAAATAGCAAAATACCCGCGCTTCACAGCGGAGAAGTAGTGTGTTAAAGAAGTTATGAAAAAGAAAAAGAAACATTTTAAAAATAACGTTTAACATGACTGTCAATGTAATTGTTTTGTGACTGTTATGAGTGTTGCTCTCATCAAGGATTTGATTATCATTATTTCTTTCAGTCAGGTTCGTATTTGGAGGATGTGTTGTGTTCAAACTACATTCCATGTTTGTCAACCGTTGTAAAGATAACAGGTTTCTCACTCTCGTCTTTGCCTTTTAGCGGGCCAGAAAACATCAGCTCCACATGCTGTCGGAACTTTTTCCATTCTCCCGGCAGGTTAAGAGAATCCCAGTCAATTCGTGGCGAGGGAACTCCAACAAAATCCATGACTGTCCGTCATACCACCGAAATAAGTACGTACATTGGTTTCGGTTAGAGCAGGGAAGCCGCTTACCAAATTTCGTGAAGATGGGGCCATGAATAAGAAAGTTCAACATGGCGGACGTTGTCGACCGTTATGACCGTTACGCATAGAATTTTGAAATGAAACCTGCTTAACTTTTGTAAGTAAGCTGTAAGGAATGAGCCTGCCAAATTTCAGCCTTCTACCTACATGGGAAGTTGGGGAATTAGTGACGTTGGAAAGTTCAATATGGCGGCTGACAGTGGTGTCATACCACCGAAATAAGTACGTACATCGGTTTCGGTTAGCGCAGGGAAGCTGCCTACCAAATTTCGTGAAGATGGGGTCAGCCTTCTACCTACACGGCAAGTTGGAAAATTAGTGACATTGGAAAGTTCAATATGGCGGCCGACAGTGGCGTCATACCACTGAAATAAGTACGTACATCGGTTTCGGTTAGTGCAGGGAAGCCACCTACCAAATGTCGTGAAGATGGGGCCATAAATTAGAAAGTTCAACATGGCGGACGTTGTTGACCGTTATGACCGTTATGTGTAGAATTTCGAAATGAAACCTGCTTAACTTTTGTAAGCAAGCTGTAAGGAATAAGCCTGCCGAATTTAAGCCTTCTACCTACACGGGAAGTTGGAGAATTAGTGATGAGTGAGTGAGTGAATGAATGAGTGAGTGAGTGACGGCTTTGCCTTTTATTAGTATAGATGACGCACAAACTGCAAGACATCAACTGCACCACAACAAAGTCGGACAAGGCACCTCATTCCATTTTGGCGATTCGTGACACAGCTTTCCTCTTTGTCACAACCCCTGAAATGCCATCTCACACTCCCCTGGGTTGGGAACCCCTTCTTTAGAGTAAACAGCATTCCTACTAATAACATGCATTTTTATTCACAGCATTAATAATCAGTGGTGTTTTCGGCAACTCATTTGCCCCTCAGGACTGACTGTGGGTGGTTGTATGCATCACTTAAGCCCTGTGATGTGCCACCCACTAATAATATTAAGGCTAATCTCTCTATTTTATTAAAAAAAAGGTTTCCGTCATTTCCGCGTTATTCAGCCTTGATTCCCCTCCACTGCGCAAATCCTCTCACTGTAGCAGTGCCACTATTAGTTAAAACCACATCTCCCAGCAGTTCCTGCAGGGGCTGTTGAGGTCAAAGGTAGTCTGAGTGGCTTAAAAGGGGGGCAGGTGTCCAAAGAAGATAAAAGTGTTTTTTGTTGTATTCTGTGTTCCATGTACCTGTCTGGCTGCCTTCTGCTGATTAACCATATTTAGTCGTTGTGTCCTGGATTGTTTCGTTGTTGGGGTCTGAATTGTCTTCTGTCTTCCTGTGTGCTGAGGACTGATAGTGGATTCATGGCTTTCCCGCAAGAAAAGGAGCGCTCCTGAACCATCCACCCATCTGCACCTTTACAGTGTCTACCGGTAGGACTGTTTCTTTCATTCCCTTTCAATGTACAGATCTCTGGACTTACTATCGCCATCATTTCATTACACCCGGTGCTGTTTTTCATGGACTTTGCTGTTGGGGGTTGTTTGTGTTTATGTGTTTAATGTAATTTCACTATAGGGGTACAGGGGTGGTATTGTTTTCATTTAATGTCATTATATTCTTTAATTGTTGTTTGATTCCAGTGTGCATTATTTTGTCTCTGTTTGTGAGTGTGTCCGGGTATGGCCAAGGCTGGGAGGGTCCCTGGGATCTCCTCCATAAAAATAAATAAATCACCGCCATCTTGACGGTGTGAATCTTAGCGGCACCGGACTGCTACATCACCGTCCCACCTCGTGATACTTTCGGTACTATCTCGCCCTTCAACACAGTTATATCGGTTATAATAGATAGCAGAAAAGCAAACTATCTATTCAAGAACGTCAAATATTAGATCACGATAGAAAAACCCACATCGAAAAAAAATGAACAAGGGAGTGCTGCATATAATAAAAATAAAGAACAAAGAGAATCGCTCAATAAACGAGAAAGAGAAAAATATCCCGAACAATATGTGAACAGAAGTGCGAAAAAGCAACATTTCAAGAATGTAAATTAGGGGATAAAACAATTCATAATCTTGCTTTTGACATTAAAGTAATTTAGTTTTTTATTTACTTTTTATTACATTTTACTTTTTTACTTCTACTTTGTTAGTTTTGCTCTTTACTAAGTTTTATTATTCATTGGTATTTAAAATAGTTGTAGTGAAATAGTCAAGTAATTGATTTTCAACCTATAATAACTAAGGACCAAACCGTCTTCCTCCTGTGCCCCACGTACTCTTTTATATACCACCTCTTTAAATACAATCACCCCAACGCCATTCAAGTGGCTCAGCCGAGAGATAACGGGCGCCCAGCGCCTGCCCCCAGGGGTTGGTGAGCAAAGAGAGCAGGGGACAGTAAAATATACGGTGTGAAAGGATTCAGACAACACAGCAAAAAGATTTGGGGGCAGCCATCTGTGTAACTGGTGAGACAGACAAAACATGGCAGTTTACAAGCCAGGCAAGGAAAAATGACATAATTGGGGCAGGAAACGGAAGTGATGTCCACTGGGCCCAGAATCGGAAGTGATGGCATTAGGCCGCAAACCGGAAGTGATGTCACTTGGTCCAGAACCAGAAGTGATGTCATTGGGTCCCACAGCTGAAGTGATGTCACTGGGCCCTGAACTGGAAGTGATGTAATTAGGCTCAGCACCGGAAATGATATCACTTGGCCCCAGATCCGGAAGTGATGTCATTGGGCCCAGAAATCTGAAGTGATGTCACAGGGCCCAGAACCGGAAGTGGTGTCATCAAGTCTCAGGCATAATTTCCTGTGGTCGGTCTGCAGAGGAAAAAGAAAATGGATCAGTGCAGTCTGCCAGACTCACGGTCCGGTATGTAATTATCCTTTTTTGATCCCTTTAGCTGCTTCCCATGTGCACGTGCGTGACAAATGATATTGGAATAACAGTACAGTATATATTCTGGAGAATTATAATAAAATTGATCTAGTTAAAAGGCACTGCAATTAAATTACATTTTCAAATATTACAGTACAGGAAATGTGAGACAAAATTTGAGAAACAGCTTAGATATAATGAATTAACAGCACAGAATGACAGTGACAAATTACCTCCTCTACATTAGACGTCCCTTTTAAAGAAAACTTTGAAGCAGCTTGTTACGATCACCTGAAGTTCAGTCTGAACCAAAAAGCTTGACTGAAAAGAAGACATGGAACATACCAGTCTAATTTCAGGCTCATGGTGCCCATATGTTTTCTGCTAAAATACAGCTTGACTTAAAATGTGATTGATTAGTTCACCAGAACTGGCTAATGAGGCTTCTGTCAAAATGACTATTTTCTATGAGAAGACACAATCAAGTCTTCTACAAAAAATTAGCACAACGTATGAACCTTAATTCTGGATCTACCAAGACACTTTTATGGGTTGATCTTTTGAAAGCAGTTTGGCTACTTGGGTCATTGCGTGGTGGTCTCTAGTGACTTCTGGTTTCCCCTGCAGCCAGCCTCACGATCACAGGCTATGTTCAAATTTGTTTATTTAACACTAGCTATGTAAACCCGTGTTGTAAAAAGCCCAGGCTCCTAGAAACTATTGCTGAAAGCATATTTCTCTCACGTCACAAATGGAGCTGCTCGGCTATTTCGTTTTGCCAATGTGTTTGTCTCACTTGTGCATTAATGGTTAAGCAAGTTTCTCTTTCCTTGGCGGTTTCATTTTGTTGATGTGTTTGCCTCCCTTGTGCATTAGTGGCTAAGTGAGTTTCTCTCTCCTTGGCGGACAGACAAACAGACACACACACACTTCCACGCGTAGACATTTATATATAAGATGTGAGCGCCTTAGAGGATGGAATGGCATCCCGATTAGAATGGAGGACATCTCTTTGCCCAGCTGAGAGACCATAATGGAAAGATTGCATGGATGGAGGTGCAGCCCGGCTGGGATTGTTTAATATTCTTATCCCAGTTGGGCTGAAAGAACAATGGATGGACTGGGGGAAACAGTGTATCAAGAGCAGGTAATCTCCCAGCACAAGAGGTGGCAATGCTCCTCTTTTGAAACCTGCAGGGTTGCCTAACATCCTTATTCTATGATGCTTCTGTATGACCTGGAAGTGCTTCCGTCGTGACGTGCTGTGGTCGCAGAAGTACAACTGGGTCAAGTGTAAAAGAAGGCATCTCACATCACTTGGCGAGTCACGAGGAACAGGACAACGCTCACTGAGAAGTGGAAGGAGAAAGGAAGGCATTTGATCTATTATACTTTGTGGACTGACCTAAAAGTCTCTTCAGGTATTGTTATAAAATTAAATAACTTTATTATAACTTGGAACTCTGTCTGTGGCAGTTTGTCTGGTGATTGGAGCTTACTGGCACCCGCTACAGTTCACAATTGTCACATAATACAGTGAAATTTCTACTTACATGTCTTCCACGGGCTTGTTTCAATATACAATACAACAGAAGACAAACAAAGGTAATAAATACAACATTATATCATAACTGAAACAGTATTATACTGTATATTTTTATACAGTTTTGTAAGAAACAATAATGCAGTTGTCCGTGTGTGGATGTAAGACAGTCTGGTGTCACACATGCACGCATGGGAGGCACTCTAAGGGCCTAACGGAGGGTAAGCTACAGAGTCAGAGCTTGGTCAAGTGCATTCTCTCTTCCACAGACCTCCAGAAGGAAAGAACAATGAAAGCCCCGCCTACTTCCAACACTAGAGAACGCCCTTCTGCCAGCCTCATTTCCGCCCATATCCCGCCTCTTCCTGCCAAGCTTCTGTAAACCCCAAGACCTCCACCTACCAGTTTAGTCTGTCTTGACTCAGTCTTTAATGATTACTCTCTGTCCAATTGTTAGTGGTGGCGATGATATACGGAGTGGACTCTCCAAAACATTATCATTGTTCTTTTGTCTTTTCACACTGGATAAAACCCATCAACAATAAAGCCTCAAAACACACACAAATAAACATGATCATTGGATTCCTGAGACTCAAAAACACCCCAAACAATGTCTAGATTATTTTTAGCACCCCAGGAAAAATGTACAACAATTACAAACCAGAGTCAAATCATGACACCAAATACTCACACTGATGTTTCTGCTTAAGTTCATGATTTTTCAAATATAGTTTATAATGTGTTTTACTTTGACTTATCTGTAATTTTATATACTCTATATCAGGGGTCCCGAACCCAGGTCCTGGAGGAACACAGTAGCTGCAGGTTTTCATTCTAACCCTTTTCTTAATTAGTGACCTGTTTTTGTGGCTAATTATAATGTTTTTACATTGTTAAATATCTAAATAAATAACTGATTGCAAAAAAACCTTATTAAATACTAGCTGTGTGTGGTCTTTGGGACCAAAAACAACCCGAAGACCCCCTAGCAGTTTTACTATATTCCTGAACTTGGAGAGGCGTCAGCTAACTCCTAAGACTTACCCATTGCAGAGGCCGTGGAGCCACCTGTGCTTACTGCCCCAATGGCCTTCATAAGACGAAGACACTGGTGATGCCATATCTTAGCCGTATCACTGGCATATGAGTCCTATTAATGTTTGTCTCAAGAAAATCCCTCCAGACAGACAATGTTTTTAGTGAAATCTTCAAGCCCTGCCCTCCATTGCGTAGGTGTTTCACTTGCACGTTGTTGAGCCGCAGCATTTCCTTTCGTCTCGACATTGTGTCTCTTCATCTGTGTCATTAGCTTGACATCACTGTTGCACAGCGGTGTTTGCTGCACTCAGGTCTTTCATAGCACGCAGCAAAAAATGTAAAAGTGCATGCATGTGCCATCTAGTGGCTGTCATTGAGCATGAGCAGAGCGGACTGCTCCATACACACACACATACACACACACGTCTCTCGTTTATATATGTCTAATTTTGATTGGTGTCCTACCCCCATCAGTTCCAGTCCCCTAGACTGATAATAGAAGGAGAAAAACAAGAACTCTGACTAGCAGTGGAGTTTAATTACAAGCTTCTGATGAAGACATCAATTTCAATGAAAACCCGTGGCCTCTGCAACCCTAAATGGTGCTGGCTAGTCCTGAAGCAAAGGTTTACTTGTCTAGAGCTCTTCTCATCAGTGGCCTCATTTCTTATTAACACCGTTGACGGACTCCGACTAAACTGAGAGCCGAAGCTCTGACCTCGCGTTCACCTCACCACCTCTGAAGGCTATCGTCTCCAATTAGAAGAGATCAATCTCCGCTGACCAGCACCTGGGGACCCTGTTTCCGTCTTTGATTCTGCTCTCTGCTCTTATCCTTTCTCTTCCTGATATAAGGCTCATCCAGATGACAGCTGTCAGTCTTGTTTATTTGAACCGGAAGATTGCAGTCTGACAGGTAGCTTCAAAACTTTATGTTATGTAATGTGGATTTGGGGAGGTCTCCTGTCAAAATGAAGGCTGTCAGTCTTGTGTTTTGTGTGCCAGTGTTTATGAAATGGCACGCTTACATTAAACTGGTGCTCTTTCTTTCAGATGTATTGAACCTTAGTTGAAATGTTTCTTTGTCAGTTATTTTGATAAGACAACCATCAGAAGGGGAAGAATATCCTGAAATTAAAACATATGTGGGTGGGATGGGTTTCCTCCCACAGTCCAAAGACATGCAGGTTAGGTGGATTGGCGATTCTAAATTGGCCGTAGTGTGTGCTTGGTGTGTGGGTGTGTTTGTGTGTGTCCTGCGGTGGGTTGGCACCCTGCCCAGGATTGGTTCCTGCCTTGTGCCCTGTGTTGGCTGGGATTGGCTCCAGCAGACCCCCGTGACCCTGTTCGGATTCAGCGGGTTGGATAATGGATGGATGGATGGGTGGGATGGTGGCACAGTGGTAGTGCTGCTGCCCAATAGTTAAAAGACCAGGGTTCACGCCCCAATGCCTGTCTGGGTTTGTTCTGGATGCTCCAGTTTCCTGTGATAGACTGACACCATGTCCTGAGTTTTGTTCCTGCCTTGCACACCATGATAGGTGGGATAGGCTCCAGCATTTACATTTATTTATTTGGCCAATGCCTTCATCCAAAGCGACTTACAACATTTGGGATAAAATTGGTTACATTTTTTTTTCCAATTGGAGCACAGGCAGGTGAAGTGACTTGCTTAGGGTCACACAGTGTCAATGGCAGGATTTGAACCACAACCTCAGGGTCTGAAGTCCAAAGCCTTAACCACTGTGCCACACTGCCAGCCAGCAAACCCCCACAACCATGTTCAGGACAAAGTGGGTTTAAAAATGACCAACTGACTAAAACATATGTAAAATTAGAAGTAGTCAAGAACGGAGTTCATTTTTCATTAAATGGGCATATTTTACTGTTATAATGTATTGGGACTGACTTTATAGGAGAGCGTGGGGGGTTGTGAGGTCACTGGAAAGGGATGTGTGGCCCTCCCGATATCTCTGTAAAACACAAAGGTCCAAGTCTTTAAAGTCCTGGTGCTTCCTGTCTTGCTATATGGTTGTGAGACATGTACGCTATCCAGTGACTTGAGACGAAGACTGGACTCCTTTGGTACTGTGTCTCTCCGGAAAATCCTTGGGTACCGTTGGTTTGACTTTGTGTCATGGAGTCCTGAATGAGTCACATTACCTGCATTGCGAGGGAGCGTCAGTTACGACACTATGGCCATGTGGCGTGATACCCCAAGGGTGATCCGGCTCACAGTATCCTCATTGTTGAAGACTAGACCATCTGGACCAGACCAAGGGGACACCTGCATAACACCTGGTTGTGACAGATACAGGGTAATTTCCAGAGGATGGGACTGGACCGTGTGTGTCTGCCTGGGGATTACCAACCAGGATCCTGAGCTGTTTTGTCATGTGGTAGGTGCAGCAGTACAAGTGCATGCTCCCCAACCTGACCTGACCTGAATGTATCTGGGAAAAGGTGGAAAGGGTTCAAATTCAGTGTTTTCTTGCATTCAAGTTTTCATTATAGGATTAGAGACTCAAGACAGGATCTACCACCATTTGAAAAGTGCAGCCCACGGGATCCTCACATACATCTGGACAATTTAACATGAACAATTAACCAGACATGTATACTTTGGTATGTAGCACGAAATCAGAGTATCTGCAGAAAAAAAAACATTTGGACGTGAGCATCAGTAGGCTTTGCATCATAGGAACCAAGTTACCCAAACTATTCTATAATATAACTATTTACCGCTCTGATGCTGATCATTCTGATGATAAAATAGGTCTTTACGATAGTTGTTGGCGAGAAGAATTCACAATTAATTGCAGAATTACAGTATTTGGGGGCTCCTCTATAGTGTCTCTTTCTCTTGCACGATTTGGCTCAAACACTAATCAGCACATCGTCATCTCATAGCAGGCTTAAGTTTCGAATCTTCTATCAAGCCATTTTAGCTCTAGACCGTCCTCAAGAAACTGTGACAAACACACACACACACAGACAGACAAACACCCATCATCAAAATATTGATGTGTTTGGTACCAAGGGACTCTAAAATGCCAAGATCTGTCGAAAACTGGAGGTCGCAATTTTTGACATACAGTATCTAAAGCTTTCACTCCTTCCCCATAGATGATAGGTTTAGGGTAGGGGATATTAGCATTACTGCTGGCCCTGGCTCACTACACTCTCGTTTAAACAATAATTCATTTTAGTTAGGGTGGGGGAGGGTGCAAAGCAAAAAGGGAAGAACAAAGAAAGGCCACAAAGTGAGCAACCAAAGGGAAAAACTGAAGGTCCTTGGAGTCGTGAAAATTCAAGTGTACTATCGTGATTTCAAACACACATATTGCGAATTCTGTAATGTCATTCATTATCATAATTCAGTTTGAGGGCACAGGGAGATGGAGCCTATCAACAGCATCAGGAACAAGACAGGAATCAACCTTGGTTTGCTTCACTGACCACACTCATAAACACACTCATTTATCTAGTTTTCCCTGACCTCTGAGTAATTTTTAGGTGTGATCAACAGGGGGCGCAGCAGCATCCCAAACCCCCCAGCCACAACTACACAACACAGTCCTGGGTTCTAAAACAAGATCTTCTTTATTTTCTACCTATACCATTCTCCCGATTCTCTTCCAAAATAACAAAACTAACAGAAGAAATCTTTTTTCTCCTTCCACACCTCCCTTGAAGCCTTGTCCACACTCCTCCCGACTCTGAGTAACCTTACACGGAACTCGGCTTCTTTTATACCAGACCCGGGAGTACTTCTGATGGCAAAGCATTGCACACTGGAAGCACTTCCGGGTCAGGCGGAAGTCTGTTAAAGAGGTCATATCGATCCCTTGTAGCCCCCCCTGGTGGCACCCAAGAACCCCAGCAGGACTGTCCCATAGGACTACAATTCCCAGCCTGCCCAGATATTCCTATGGGTGTCCCACCAGTGGGATGTTGCCACCTTGTGTACGGGGGATTAAATAACTTTGTGCAGCTGACACTTCTTGTCCTTCTATTATGACTTTCTTTTCTAGCTGGAAGACAAAATTCACCCAGGTTTGTACACCCGTCCATCCCACACGACACTCACAAAGGGTAGATGGTGTTTAATCATGTTATCAGATCATCTGTGACATGCACCTAACATGAAAGGTACCAACTAACCTGTTAGGTTCTTATATATGAGGTGAGACACAAAAATAACCGGATTGGGCTTGAGGCTTTTCTGTAAAACTGTCTGGAGGTCAGCCAGAAGTGAATCATAGAA
This sequence comes from Polypterus bichir lapradei, assembly GCA_026402145.1. Classification (NCBI taxonomy): domain Eukaryota; kingdom Metazoa; phylum Chordata; class Cladistia; order Polypteriformes; family Polypteridae; genus Polypterus; species Polypterus bichir. Next base: position 8,597,150 of record JANRMT010062844.1, read on the forward strand.
CTATATCCCCTCCTACACGCCGTCTCAAACCGCCGACCGGCTAGGCATATCCTGTGAATAGTCCAGTCAGTATTAGCACAACAATCGCTACACGAGATGCCGCTATAATGTCGGGTGAAAAAAAATCAAGCAGCGGATTAACATCAAATTTCTCGTGAAATTGAACAAAACGGCCACAGAAACTTATGTAATGATAAAAACAGTGTACGGTGATAACAGTTTGTCTCGCACACAAGTGTTTGAGTGGCACAAACGTTTCAAGGAAGGACAAGAAAATGGGGAAGACGTTCAACGCCCAGGTTGCCCACGCTCATCTCGGACGGATGAAAACATCAAAAACGGAGAATCAGATTGTCCGAAATGATCATCGCCATCGGTGTTCGAGCTATCTCAGAGTTGGCTGTTATTGACAGGGAATCAGTGAAGCGCATTTTTCACGAAGAACTTCACATGACAAAAGTTTGCATTGAAGGTGACAATGTTTAGAATACTGTAATTCATCAATAAATATATTTTTACCAATCCAGTTATTTTTGTGTCTCACCTTGTACATGGGGGATAGGAAGAAATGGCAAAGCCAACTGTGTAACTGTCACCTGTACCCTCTTACCTGTCTTACTGTCCATGCCCCCCGATGTTTCACCCTCAGGACTTCTATAGCAGGCTACTTGCCGACTGTCTGTACTTTCAAACCTTTACTTCAGCACTGTTTACCACAACTGTGGTGGGCTGGCGCCCTACCCGGGCTATGTTTCCTGCCTTGCGCCTTATGTTGGCTGGGATTGGCTCCAGCAGACCCCCGTGACCCTGTAGTTGGGATGTAGCGGGTTGGATAATGGACGGATGGATGTTTACCACAAGTAAGGGGCTTCACAAAGGCATCCCCTTGTGCCCGTAAAGGACCACAGCCAAACAAGGAATGAATAATCTCACCTCCCGGCTGGTTAGCCATCAGTGTGACAGAGAGACTCGTGTTAAGCTTTCTCTCACAAACTGTTTATTCGCATCAAAATGAATAGCAGCAAGGCCAAAGTGATACGTAGAATCCTGGGTGCATCCTAGGTGGCTTAAATCTTCACACAGACTCATTAGCAACAGCAAGACGTTGCTGAACATTCCCAGGTGGCTTTCCTCCTTAGTCGCAGGTTATGTTTGTCTCATCCAAAATGAAGAAAAAGATTTATTTCTGAGGAAGAGAACAGACAGTGTTAATATTTAAAAAGGCAGCAGCTCTCCCACCATTGTTACCAAACGAGCGCACAAACCAAGGCATCCTGACAAGATTCTCATCTCAGCTAACATTTACAGTTTTGTGATATGAATTGAAAGTGTATGCTGTAAAAAGATGACAAGACAAATGAAAAAGAGTTGGGGTGACACTGCAACCCTGTATAGTATAAAGGCAAAATGGAAGGCTTTTCAGCAAGAAGAATGTCCCTCAGGACAGGAGTCTTAGGCTAGAATGGCAAAGATGACAACAGAACCTGTTAAGTACAGGCCAGGTAGGAAGAGGTGGGTCCAGGGGGGCGGGCACAGAAAGTTATGTCAGAGGTGGTTGGGCTGTCAATCATCTGGGTCTGGAAAGGGAGGAAGAGAAGAGGCCTTAGTATATACCGCCACCTTGTGGATCAGCATTGAATTACCGCCACCAGAGCCTTTAAGCTGTCCCAAAGGTACATGTGTGTAACAATACAAGAAACAAAATGAAGAAAATGTTATAAAACAGGATTATCGCTCAAGCTCATAAGCACTGATGCCTTTATCCAGGTGTCCCATTGTGTCTGTTTTAGGAATGGACTCTCTGTTTGCTGCACTTCAGTTTAATCAAACTGCGGAAGACGTACATTGTCAATGTTGGTGTGTGCTTTGCTCTTAACTTGTTTTTTTTTTTTTTTTTGTTTTGAGGATGCCCTTGTGGCATCTCTCTATACCACAAAAAAAATGCCAAGATAGTCAGAAGTAAGAAAATCAAGTACAAAGAATGCCTGCTGCCATGGAGAGCCTGGCAATAGAAGTCTCCCACTCCTATCCTATCTAATAGGTGGTATGGCTTGCCAGCTTGCCCACCTCCAAAGTACTAGCAAGCCCTCCCTTTCTTGCCTCTTGTCTTAATGCCCCCATAGGATCCTTAGCCTCTCAGGATGTGTTTTGACCTCTGGCCAGCCTAACCTCTCTGTTTCTCTCTCTTTCTCACTCTTCTGGCATTGGATCAGACATACCGGCCACTTGCTGGATTGCCTGCCCTCTAGTTTTCTGGAAGTCTGCCCTAAAAATTTCCTTGCCAGCCTCTCTTTGCTCTTTCTCTTTTTTTTTCTTTCCAGTATGGTGTTCTGACCTATTGCCCTTCTGAGCCACTAAACCCGGCAGGATCTCACGATCCATTGCCCCTCGAGCTGTGGCTGCCTTTTCACATAGCAGCTCTTTGCCACACTTCATCCAAATGCACAAAACTCCCTATTCATTTCTCCCAAGGTCATTCTTTTACAGATGAAGTTACTTGGGTGATCATCTTCTGCATCCCTTGGGTACTCCCGTGGAAGCCAGAAAATGCTGATTGGGACACGGCAACAACCTCATTCACATTCCAGTGAAATGAGCCAAAGGCTCTGAAAACGCAAGACGCATAAAGGGCACTTCTTTATTGTGCCAGCAGGTTTAGTGGAAACCTCCTAGTCAGCATCTACCGCAGCTCTACATGCATTGTTGCAGTTTTTTTTTTTTTTAAGTTAAAGTACAGTAGGTAATAAAAATCAAAAAAATATTTTCTCTGCAAAATAATTATTTTTGGTAAAGTTAAGGTTAAGAGTGTAATGTATGAAGTTCTACAAATTGCTACCTAGCTGATGTTGAATTGTGTTTTTTATCCATGTGCTCAAACACAGGAATTACTTTTATTTTACAGCATTGTGTTTGAAGTGCTTGTGGAGTCAATGTGAATGTTGTCGTGCGTATCTGTGGTCAAAGCGTTGTCTAGAATAAGGTTGTGGTTGAAATCCTAACCCTAACCCTTAGCCTAACAAGTCAAGTCAAGCTGGGGAGCATGCACTGGTACAGTGCGTTGTCACACCCACTACATGACGAAACAACTCGGGATCCCAGTTGGCAACCCCTCAGGTCTAGTCCCACCCTCCGGAAATGACCCTCTATCTGCCGCAGTCAGATGTTACGTGGGCGACCTCTTGGCCTGGTCCAGCCACTCGGGTCCCCAACAATGAGGATCTTACAAGCCAGGTCACACTCGGGAAAACGCGAAACACGGCCGTAGTGCCGTAACTGATGCTCCCTCACAATGCAGGTAATGTGCCTCATTCAGGACTCCATGACACAAAGTCAAACCAACGGTACCCAAGGATTTTCCAGAGAGACACAGTACCAAAGGAGTCCAGTCTTTGTCTCAAGTCACTGGATAGCGTCCATGTATCACAACTATATAGCAAGACAGGAAGCACCAGGACTCTAAAGACTTGGACCTTTGTCCTTTTGCATAGATATCAGGAGCACCACACACCCCTTTCCAGCGACCTCATGACCCCCCAATGCTCTCCCAATCTGTCTATTGACTTCATAGGAAGAGTCACCAGAGACATGAATGTCACTGCCAAGGTAAGTAAACCTCTCAAAAAGGTCAACACTCTCTCTGTAAACAGACACACTGCTGATGGCTGTGCCCAAGTGGTCAGTAAAGGCCTGGATTTTGGTTTTTATCAGGACACTCGCAAGCCCAGACACTCAGACTCTTCACTCAGTCTCTCGAGCGCCCCGATCAGAGTCTCCACTGACTCTGTGAAGATCACAACATCATCAGCAAAGTCAAGATCCATGAATCTTTCTTCACCAACAGATGCCCCACAGCAGCTGGACCCCATGGCCCTGCCCAATACGCAGTCCATACAAGCATTGAACAGAGTAGGGGCAAGAACACACCCCTGACGAACCCCAGAATCAACTGGGAAAAACGCAGAAGTCCTGCCTCCACTCTGCACAGCACTCACAGTACCAGTGTACAGGCCAGCCATGATATCCAGCAACCTTGAGGGGATCCTGCAAACACTCAGGATGTCCCACAGGGCAGACGGACCAACTCTGAATCACTCTGAATTGTGTATACGGGATACAATGAAAGACATGTGGTCTGATTTACATCGGTGAGACCAAAAATTCCATCCGTCTTATTTTGTCCAGCATCTTCGCCTCATTAATAACCAGCAGAAACAGATGGCTCTATATGCCCATTTTTCAGATAAGAGTCACACTCCGATAATGTTTGGTTTAGAAACATACCAGTAAGTGAAATAAAACATGGAGAGTCAGGAGGGAGCAGGAGTGGATCACGGAATTGGGAACGCTTTTTCCACTTGGTCTGAACGAAAAATGAATGGTCCGATTTTGTGCACAAAAAAAAAAAATGGACAAGTAGGAGTATGTTTATGGGCGTTATTTTTTCTTTAAAAACATTTATTTCAAAAAATGTGATTTTTAAAAAAATATTTTTTATTTACAGGGAGAGAATCATTAAAAATAAAGATTGGCCTCTTACTTGAACTATTTAAATTTTGAATTGGTAGTCAGTGTGCCCAGGTATGCCTTTCAGGCGAGCATCCCCTACCCTAACACCTAACCCTACCCCTAAATCTGAGCAAGTCACCTCACCTGCCTGTACTCCAATTGGAAAAAGAAATGCAACCAATTGAATCCCAGCCAGGATTCAGATGGAGGTCACTAAGGCTCGCTTTTATTGTAAAGAGAGTGTTCTGCCACAATTGACAAGGTCGTATTTTTTATTATTATTATTCGTTTTTATTATGGAAAAAAAAGCAGGAGACTGGAGAGGAAAAAAATTGTAGAACAGACAGCTGGCAAGTAGCGTGGAGCCAACCGGGATCGAAGGTAACCTGTGGCACGGTGGTGGCAGCTGAAGGTAAAATGTAAAGAGGTTGATTTTAGTCAGTATACGTGTACAACGTGTGATGGACGGCCAGGGCCCTTGCCCGGCCGGGACATCCCTGTGATGAAGAACGGGCTGTGTATTTGGTGCTTGTTGTACTATGCTACAGGTGGCAGACTGAAGAAAAGTGTTTCCCACTCTGAATAAAAGCCTGTGCTGTGCTAGGACTTGTGTCTCTGTCTGTTGTGTCGGGCGTTTGATGAGCTGTGTGCCCTCTGGTGGTTCACACATGCTTTTCCTGTCAGTTTAAAATTTATTAATTACAAGCAGGCTCTAAAGTTTGTATTTGGTAGGTATTGAATCCAATTATTAATTGTACCAGAATGAAATTAGAAGTAATAAATGAGTGCAGAATTGAGATCTACATATTATAAAACCACTATTTACATAACAAGCACATGGAAAAATGCAAATCTAAATATGAAATAAAGTGAGGAGTCCATACAAAAGAGAGAGAATTATGGAGAAGGATGTGATGGGAATGCCTTAATGTGCCACTTGAGAGACAAACAACTGGATGAGCTACTTCACTAAGCAGATATCTTCTTCCACTAAACCTTTTTTCTGGGTGTATAATTTCATAAAATAAAGGTACCATTTTGATTTTTCCCGCCTTTGCATGATTCTAGGATGGCACACTAAATCAGGGCCAAAATGAACCATATTAGAATACTGCATATCATAACATTAGACATTTTTTTTAATGAGAACAGGCCATTCAACCCAACAAAACTTGCTAGTCCCATCCACTAATTTCTTCCAAAATAAAATCAAGAAGTCCTTAAAGTTCTTAAAACTACGCTGCTTGGTCGCTTATTCTATGTGTCTGTGGTTCTCTGTGTAAAAAAATCTGTCTGATGTTTTTACGAAATTTACTCTTAATAAGTTTCCAACGGTGTCCGCGTGTTCTTATTGAACTCAATTACTGTGCTAATTCCTTTCAACTTCTTAAACACTTCAGTCATGTCACCTCTTAATCTTCTTTTATTTAAACTGTAAAGGCTCAAGTCTTTTAATCTTTCCTCATAATTCAACCCCTGCAGCACTGGAATCAGCCTAGTCGCTCTTCTCTGGACCTTTTCTTGTGCTGTTATGTCCTTTTTGTAGCCTGGAGATCAAAACTGCACACAGTACTCCAGATGAGGCCTTACCAGTGCGTTATAAAGGTTGAGCAGAACCTCCTGTGACTTGTACTCCACACATCAAGGTGCTATATAACCTCCCATTTTGTTAGCCTTCTTAATGGCTTCCGAACACTGGCTGGAAGTTGATAGTGTTGAGTCCACTGCGACTTTTAAATCCTTCTCATAAGGTGTAATCTCAATTTTCAGACTGCCAATTGTATATTCAAACCTCACATTTTTACCTCCAACATGTCATACTTTTCATTTACTGACATTATATTTCATCTGCCACAAATCTGGCCAAGCCTGTCTGCTGTCCAAGTCCCTCTGTGATGATTCAATGGCTCATGATTAGTAACAATGGAGGATAATTGAAGACTAGCTGTGTCCAGCATTGAACCCCAAATTCGTATGATGGTGTGTCAGAAACAAGCTCAACCATCCCACTGAATAAAGTAAGTTCTTGGCTTAAATCATATGATGAATGTAAACAACCTGCATTATGACGAGTATGTATCGTGGATAGCCGATATTATTATGTTGTGTGCTTCCTGATGTATTTTTCATGTGTTCGAGGGGAAGGTGGGCTCGAGTCCAAAGTACGCACGAAATGCATTTTCAAAAAGGTTGGAAAACCCCTGCCCTAAAACTCCTGTTCTTGCCATGTGTTACTCAATCTTTTTAATAATTCCTTCCATTAATTTACCTGTGATGCATGTTAAGCTTACTGGCCTGTATTTATTTAGATCAGCCTGCTTATTCTTTTTATAGAACAAAATAATATTTGTTATTTTCCAGTCTTTAGGAATTTCTCCAGTGTGCAGTGAATTTCGATAAATAATTTCCCTCTGGGATAATAAAGTCTACCCAATCTAACCTAACCTAACCTAAATATGTGTCAATGGTTTATATGTGTACTCACTAACCCCCTTAAGCACTCAAGGATAAATGCTACAGTATGTGGTCCTGGTGATTGGTAACTTCCTACTACAAACGTTATTGTGTTTCTTGCACTGGATCCACGTTGCAATGTAATGGATAACTTTATCCTGATTCTCAGAAAGATCTATTATGGACAGGTTGAAGTGCCTGGAGATTATTGTGAACACTGTGAAATGCTGGAAAATGATAAAAAAATCAAGGCAGGGGTCAAAACCATGAGATCAAAACTAAACTGGGTACCACCAAGCACAAAAAGACAAGACCATGCTTGAGATTTAAAGAATACACAAAAGTCAAAACTGAAAGGAAAATCCCATGACTAGGGCCTACTTGGAGAATAATGTAACTGATGCTAAACATTCTTTGAAATTTCTACATTCTTTTCTACTTTCACAAAAAATGAAAACACAAATCTTTAACTGCTGTTAATATGAATTAAGCAGCCAGTCAATAGCAAACTCACATTTCTACTAAATCTTCATCTGGAAATGCACGTCAACAGAAGGAAGTGGGAAGATGCGATGTCATAAATGGCAAGTGGAAGTTATCCGTAGCAGAATTATACACTGTTGTCAGAGCGCACTGCTTCACCAAAATCTGGTGGGATAAGAACAAGTATCCCAGCCAGGGTGGAGCATGGCTTATTAGCTGGACAAGGAGGTCTGAGAGGAACGATGGACGGATTAGCTGGCTAGGCAGAAAGATAACTCTGTGCCCAGCCGGTATAAAATAATGGATGGACCAGCAGAAGGCGGAACTTGTGAGTGGTTCCATCCCTCATGCACTACGTGGCAGTGGTCCTCGTAGGAGAACCCAATCAGTGCACCCACAGGGGTGCTAGGGAAATGGGGTCCAGAAGTGCAGCCCTGTAGAGGTCCCTTGGGACTGGTAGAGGGCGCTATCTGGGGAAAACCTCCCTACTTTCATTATGGCCCAGAAGTGCTTCCTGGAAGACATGACATGGCCCCATAAGCTTTCCCGGGTCCAGCATAAAAGGAAGCCCACTGCCACACATGGACGAGTCGGGAGGCAGCAGGCAAAACTCAACTGGAGGGGAGAAGGAGGAAAAATTGTGTGATTTGTGCTTGATTTGTTGTATACTTGTGGGACATTGCTGGGAGAAGCCCTGTGAAGGTGCATTAAAGAATAAATATTCTTTATTTTATTCTATTAACGTGTGGTGTATTCCTGGGTCTGTGGTTTGGGGCTCTCTGGCACCCCTTGTGGTTTCAATCTCTAAACCAAAGGAGACAGTAAAGGATTTCAGGTGTAATTTAGATGTAATTCTCCTAAGTTGGACCTAATTATCATTCAAAGAGAGGAGGTGGACATTATTAATCAGTACAAATACTGAGGAACTGTTTTTTGATAGAACAGTTAGAAATTATCACTAGAATGAACATACTAACGCCCAAAGTTCTTCTGGAAGCTAAACCAATTTAACGTACCCTACTACTACTGACGTGTTACACATCTTTAACTGAATGCACTGTGTGTTTCTCCTTCATCTGCTAATTCTCATTTCCCACTGTTATGAAGTGCTTCCAGATCTCCATAAACAGCTGCTCTAAGATCACCTCTGTGCCTCGCAGATGCCTGGCCTTACTTTACAAACAGCAGGCCGAGAGGATGGACTTTGATATTCGAGAAGACAGTACCAATATCCTCCATCATCAATTTGAATTGCTCCCTCTCTGATGTCCCCTGCATCTCCCTTAACCGTATGTCCTTGTTTGAGTCTGGGGCCATCTGCTTACTCAATGAATTGATAACAAATGACCTTGGGCTCCTACAGAAACTGTTTAGATGTGCTGACTTGGACTGCATATTTGAACTGCTCTGCATAATACAATTAGGATGTGTGTTTTTTTGCACATTCTTTTGTATTAAGTGTCTATTCAGTCTGAAGTGTATGGCATAGGGAATAATAAAACTATATAATGTTCAATTGTATTGCAGATTAAAAGTCTCACTCAGCATTTTTCTAATGAAGTGAGCATGGTGAAATGAATGAGTTTGGTAAATTGGCTTTTTATATATTACTTTAACTAGGGGGATCCCCCCCGCTCACTTTACTCGCCAGCCACTTTGTGTCTCTGCTGCTCGTGTTGTGAAGAGGGGGGCTGAACGCACCCCAAGGAGATGCGGATGCTCCTTCAAAAACCCTTTTAAACGGTGATACAATGGGAAACAAATACAATTTTTTTTTTTACCTCCTCTTTGCTCGATCAGCTGCTGGTTTGCTGCTGCTGCTGATGTGTGCATGATCTGCATCTCACATGGCGCTTCGAACATTTAAAAGCCTGTACAGCAGCTGTCCTACTCTTTGTCTTTTATTTCTGGCCCCGGGCGTGGTTAAATCTTTTGGCACTAAGTCCCGTCTCATGAGACGTGAGTTCTTGATATTTTTTAGTTTACAATTTAAAAACCGAATAAGAATCTGAAAATCTAACAACATCACATTAAAATTCGATACATTCTGAAAAGAATGATACCAAACAGATATATGTAGGTTTTAAAATAAGCCCAATTTAAAGCGTGACAAAAAACATGACATGAAAACGTCACAGTTGCACTTTTAGGCTTAGCATTTTATATACTGTATATAGAGTAGATATACTCCATATTTTTTATGTTGCTTATAAGCTTGATGTTGTTTTCAAAGACTTCCTAAGCATGTAAGTCCACAAAAATACTCTCAATGCCCACTAGAGGAGGGAAAACCGTCAAAGCCCAGCTAGTCCAGTAAAGGGCAAACATTGAATCCTTATGAATGAAAAGATCTATTTTTGCAAAAACGCTGATAACTGTGAAGACATGAAGAGCACAAAAGGCAAAAGGAGTTGCCCGAAATAGGCAATTGCAAAGGAAACAACGTCCCTATACTCCAAAGAGAATGGTCAAAAAACAGAGTAAGAGTTAAAAATCCAGTAAAATACATAAAAGCACAAGGTTGATCAAAAACCCGACAAAACTCACCAAGACTGGCACCTTCAATGAACCGCAAGGGACTGTGTGTTTTTCTCAGCATCTATAGGGCTAAGGGAAGTACCTTGCAATGTTGGACAAGTGGATCTGCTTCCTGGGGACCTACCCACAAAATACAAGGCACAAAGCAGAAGAGAAACTAAATAATCAACAAACATAAGATTTAAAACAAAACAAACAAAATAAACATAAGATTTTTGAACCCCTAAATTGGGCAACCCTTGCTGAAACATGACACCTGCCATAACTTGTTCCTGCATTCTAAATATTTTCATTGTTTGGAGATCTTGCCTACTAGACTATTTCACTAGTTTTATTACAGGTTTATTACATACTCCTTGGTGGTGTAAAAATAAAACCAAATCACACAAACTGGACCTGAGGCAGCACATGGCTGCCTCACAGTAAGGAAACCAGGGTTTGCATTCCAGGTCCAACCTGCGTGGAGTTTACATATTGTCCCCGTGTCCTCCTGGTGCGCTGGTTTCCTCCTAATGTCCAAAGACATGAAGTTTAGGTGACTTGGCGGTGCTGAATTGGCCCATGTGTGTTCACCCTGCAATGGAATGGTGCCTTGTAGAGGGTTAGTCCCTGTCTTACTCTCTATGCTCGCTGAGATAAGCTCCAGCCTGCAACTCCCTCCAGGACCCTCTGTCTGGATTAAGCAGGTAACAAAATGACATGACCTGAAAAACTGGAGTTTAATAAGGCAACACTTGGTCTAAACACTACCCTTGGCTGCTAAGATGTCTATGACTTTAAGCTGGTTGGTCTCCTTGAGTACCTTGAGGCTGACGAAGTAGGGCCTTTATGTGATAATCACTCTGGAAGGGATTATACTGTATATTGTTAAAATACTGGAAAATAGTTTATTTTCACAAAGTCAAACTGAAAACGTCTGATGAAGAGAATTCAACACTTGCTTTGGTGGCTTACAACAACAACAGCAACAACATTTATTTCTATAGCACGTTTTCATACAAATGACGCAGCTCAAAGTGCTTTACAAGATGAAGAAAGAAAAGTTTATAAAAAAATAAAAATATAAAAATAAAATTAGGCAATATTAAGTAACAAAGAATAAAGTAAGGTCCGATGACCAGGAGGACAAAAAAAAATCTGCAGGGGTTCTAAGGCAACGAGACCCCACGTTGGCCATACTTAATAAAGGAATTTGTTTTGCAAATTATTCTCTGGGGTGGCATGGTGGTGCAGTGGGTAGCGCTGCTGCCTTGTAGTTAGGAGACTTGGTTTCGCTTCCCGGGTCTTCCCTGCATGGAGTTTGCATGTTCTCCCCATGTCTGCGTGGGTTTCCTCCCACAGACCAAAGACATGCAGGTTAGGTGCATTGGCGATTCTAAATTGTCCTTGGTGTGTGTGTGTGTGTGTGTGTGTGCGCGCCCTGCCCAGGGTTTGTTTCTTGCCTTGCACTTCTTGTTGGCTGGGATTGGCTCCAGCAGACCCACCGTGACCCTGTATTTAGGATATAGCGGGTTGGATACTGGATGGATGGATGGAAATTATTCTCTATGGAAGGTGTAAGGCACGGGCACCATTTTTCTGTCCTGAATATTTTTCTCCTGTAACACTCACTTGCTTGCTGTATTTAATCTCAAGTGATATCGACTTCCTCCCATAATATGTAAAACAACTGCAACGAAAGAGCCGAGCGACGAGTAAGATAACAGAAGCTGTGTCCTTTGACACCAGCCTCAGTTATTTCAGGCCATGTGGCTAATGATGCAGCAAGCAGGCAGGCAGGCTGTTTCAAGATCATTTGCAGAAGGAGCTGACTTTTTCCGTCCATGCCAATAAAATGTGCAATACGAATTACATTTCTTCAGAGTCCTGAATGGATGCATTGTCTTCCAACCATGTGACAGAGTCCTCATAGCCGCTTCCCTGAGACAATTTCCATTTGACAACACTAGGCTTGAATTGAACACAAACCTGTTTATTCCATTCAGCAACTGACACAGTGCAAGCAGCCAGCTTCAGCATTAGGCGAAAGAGGGGAAAGGTGAGTTCATCTTATTCGATTAGAGCTGCCACTGTCAGACGGTGGCTATAATTAGTCTGTGCCAGCCTTATTCAGGACTTGGACTGTGGAAAAATAGATACTCCACTCCTGAATTGAACTGGAGCGTGGCATCTGCTTCCCGTGATGTGTAGTGGGTGGGAGGCACTGGGGCCAGTGTGGGGGGGAGCTTGATTAGGTTATGGCGGGGTCGGCACTTGCTTTGGATAAAGTGTGCCAGATGAAATGTGTTCCGCACTAATCCATTTGGTCATGGTGGATGTGCGGTGCAGCTCAGGCTAACATATGGCTTGGCCGACATCCCAGTTTGCATCCCTGGCTCACCCCCTGCACTTCTTCCAACTGGCCGAGTTCCCAGAGCCACTTTACTGAAAGCAGGGGAGAAGAGGGCCTCTCGCTTTTAAGAGTCAGCTGTCCCCTCTTAGCAGATGAGTTGACACTGCCTTCCAGATTAGGGGTCTTTTTTTATGGCACTTCTGCTCTTCAGAATGAAAGGAGAAAAGATGAAAACAGTAATTAAAAAATAGCTTCCATTCGCTAAATGGGTGACGCTTCACAAGAAGGGTATCTCTGAGCAAATGCAGAGTGAATAAAATGTAAAAGTGAAAAGTATTCCATCTAAGACGTAATTATGATATGAACAGAGAGTGAATTCAGAAAGTATTCTGATCCCTCCACTTTCTGCACACTTTACTCTGTTGTAAATTGAATTTTAAGTGAAACAAAATGCTATTTTTTGACCATCAGCCTACACACAATAAACCATAATGACAAATTGAAGACATGGTTGGCTAATTTATTGAAAACCCCATATCTGAAATCTTGCATGCATATAAATATTAAGACCCTTAATTCAGTATTTTGTAGAAATCCCCATGGCAGCAGTCTTCTTGGGTCAGTTTCTACAAGCTTTGCACAACTTTGGTCAGTTTATCTCATTCTACCTGGCAGATCCTCTCAAGCTCCATTAGACTGGACGGGAAGCCATCCTCAGGTCTCTCCACACATGTTCTGTAGGGTTCCAGTCTGGGCTTTGGCTGGCCACTCAAGGACAGTCAGCGTGACTTGTGCCAAAGCCACTCTAGCGTTGTCTTGACTGTATGCTTCAAGTCATTGTTGTGCTGAATCGTGAACTATCACCCCAGTCAGAGGTTGTATGCAATCTGGAGCAGGTTTTCTTCAAGGACCTCTCTGTGTTTGATTGTATTCATCATTCCTTCAGTTCTGACCATTCTGACTGTCCTTGGCATTAAGAAGAACCCCCATAGCATGATGCGGACACCACCATGCTTCATCATAGGGATGTTATTAGGGAGACGGTGAGCAGTGCCTGGTCTTCACTAGATATAGTGCTTGAAGTTCTGCCAAAAGAGTTCAATTTTTGTCTCATCAGACCATCGAATCTTATCCTGATGCTCTTGAGAGTCCTTTAAATTCTTTTTGGAAAACTCCAAGCAGGATTTAGCCGCTCTAACATAAACGTCTAATTGATGGAGTGGTTGTCCTTTTGGCAGGTTCTCCATTTTCTAAAGCTCTGTTAGAGAGTGAGCAATGGGTTCTTTGTCACATCTCTGGCCAAGGCCTTCTTGCCCAGTTACTCAGTTTGGCCGGATGGCCAACTCTAGGAAGAGTCCTGGAGGTTCCAAACATCTTCCATTTCACAACTATAGAGGGAATTGTGCTCATGGGAACACTCAAAGCTTTACAAATGGTTTAACCCCTTCACTGATGTCAATGTCAATTTATTTATAGAGCACATTTAAAACAACATCAGTAATGTTGTAAGCCAAAGTGCTTTACATTAAAGCATGCAACAAACATAAAATAAAATAAATACAATAAAATACAATAAAACACAGTACAACAAGCAGTAAATTGAAACAAACAAATGAACTAAGAGGATGCATCAGTACCACTTAAGATCAAGAAACACAAGAGAATAGAAATGCGTCTTCAATCTCGTTTTGAACATTTCAATTAAAGGGGACTCCTTAAGGTAAAGAATTCCACAGATGAGGCGCAGCATCTGCAAAAGCCCTGACCTCCTTAGTTTTGCACTTAGTACAAGGGACCACAAGAACAGACGTCCTGATCTGAGTTCAACAGACAAATCCTGAATCCCACATTTAGAAACAAAATCCTAATTCAATTCTTATATTGAAAATCTAGTTCAAGAGGCTCATTAAATTTTTGTAGACAGCCTGGCATATCACCTTTTATGAATAAAAATTGTAACTGTTAGCTGAATCCGAGTGTTTGAATCACATGTGTTTATGTACATTGTAAGCTCGTGTTGTTGTATGCTTCTTATACTCATCCCTGAAGTGATGATTATTCTCTGATTACTTTATATACGAGGGACATTCAAAAAGTTTCCTCAATTTTTTTTTAACTCTGTTTATTAAGATTTTCAAAAACAAATGACATCACTTTTCTACATAGTCACCTTCCTTTGGGATGCAATTTTCCCAGTCACATGACACTCTCAGACGTGACCAATTACTACTCCAACTGCCTTCACCATTTCCAATAAAAATATAAAAGTGTGGGATCTTTTTGAACATTCCTCGTATGTTCTCTTCTATATATCAGGGTGGAGTACTGGCTCTGAGGCTAGCAATTGGAAGGTTGCTGGTTCGAATCCCGTAAATCCCAGAAGTAACTCTAATTCCTTTAGGCCCCTGAGCAGGGCCCTTAACCTGCAATTGCTTCTTCCTGGCTATGATGTTAATCTGCCTCCAGCCCTGCAAGCAGGTCCTCCAACTTGCAAGGGAAAAGTTGGGGGTTGGTGGCAGGATTGGCACTTCAGCCACCATAGAAAACCTCACACTGTTCCAACGTGATACTGAGGTGTCACCAATCCAGATGGTTCATTGTGTGGTGGGTGCAACAACTTGCTATCAGCACACGTTCCTAACCTCTTCTATATAGTTACTGTACGTATTTACATATACTTATCTGTTTGGATTACACATGTTTATATATTGTGACAATACCACTAGGGGGCGTGATAGCCACCCAACCTGACACAGATAGACACAGGAGGCACACTTATAATACCAAATAAATGTTTTTATTTTCTTTTTTCTTCACCTGTGGGCAACGTCTTCCCCATTTCCCACAAGCACACAACACAGTCCCAATGCGCCAGCAGCACACCTCAACACACTTCTCTTTCTCTTTCTTTCTCCTCCACTCCTCTCCGGTAAGCTTTGTCTCCCCCCTCCCGACTCTGGCTCCTAGAGTAGTGGCTGCTGGCTCCTTTTATAATGCACCCAGAAGTGCTCCGGGTGCTTGATGACTCGTTTCCTGCAGCACTTCCGGGTGTGGTGGAAGGACTGCCTATAAGGGCTCAGCAGCTGGTGGCGCCTGCGGATCTCATCAGGGCTGCACCAAACTCTAACTCCCATGAAGCCCTGCAGGAGTCTGAGGCACCGCTGCAGCCTTTGCCATCTAGCGTCCCGGGGGAGGTAACACTCTGGCTGCACGCTGCAATATCTATAACTATAATTTCATTAAAATTATCCATTTTTTGTCCCGGTCTGTAATTTTTGGAAATCTGGCAACCCTGCATCAAGAGACCAGTAGATCTAAGCTCTCTGGATGGCTGGTGTATAACACAAAATTCAGATGAATAGACGGGAGCCTTGCCACAATTTGATCACAGATGTCTACAGAGAGTTCCTTGGACTAGGGCTTGGTTTTTGTCCTGGGTGTGTGCGTGCTGCTTTGTATGCATATGTTGTAGCTGAATTGCTTGTCTTGTATTTATCTCAGCTGTGTACTTATCAATTGTGTATATGTCTGCCATTTAACTACACTTGGAAAGTCAACAAAAAACTGGACTTAGATTCTTGGTATGTGAGCATGCTTGGCCAATAAGTGTGATTCTGTGTTCATACGCCATTGAGAAGGCTAACAGAATGTTAGGTTATATAACATGAAGTGTAGTGTACGAGTCAAAGGAGGTTGTGCTTAAGCTATAGAATGCACTTCACCTGGAGAGTTACATGCAGTTTTGGTCTCCAGGCTACAAAAAGACATAACATCAGTAGAACAAGTCCAGAGAAGAGCGACAAGGCTGATTCCACAACAGCAGGGGATAAGTTATGACTTGAGTCTTTTCAGTTTATATAAAAGGAGATTAAGAGGGGACATAATTTAAGTCTTTACAAGCTTAAAACAAGTGGTGAGGCAGCCATTTACTGCTAGGCACCAAAAATCTGGAATATTTTACCAAAAGAGATTCGCCAGACTATCACTGTGGATCATTTTAAAAAAAACTGCTTAAACTTCACTTTTTTGAAATCTGTTATTTTCGTAGTAACATTTTAGTTGTACTCTTAATACACTACATAGGCATAGTATTATCATACTGCTCAGTGATGTCCAATGTTTACTAATCTCACTTCTTTCTTTTCTGGTTCTTCTGTGATGGCGTTTTGCCTGATCAAAGTCCTGTACGGTGATGCAGAAATGAAGGCGGGTACCCCAGCTGTCCATGTGGCCGACTTCATTGAATTCTATTGGATGAAGCTTAGAAACAATGAGGAATGACTTAAGAATATTTATGTTAGGTAGAATGCCCAATGGGGACTGGGTGGTCTTTTTGCTTTGGAACCCCTGTAGATTTTTTTTCTTTCTTCGGCTTAACTGGAGTTTTTTTTTTTTTGCTTTTTCTGCCCTCCCAGCCCTCTGACCTTGTCACCAGACTCATCTTTAGAGACTTATCTTATGATGCTGTATATAAGGACTTTACCGTTCTACTAATTATATTTCTATCTCTATATATATTCTTCATTTGGATCTTGATCTTTGTTTGTCCGCGAATAAATTAGAAGAAGAAGCACTAGATGGCAGTAGAGAGACAACTAAAACATAGGCATTGCATTAAGAATCTCCTCCAGGCTTATACTACTGAAGACTGTACAGTAGTACTCCAGTCACACCTCAAAACACAGACATTCAAACTAAACAAATTGTTGTGCTTTAAATTAACTAAAGAGATCTTCATTTAGATCTTGATCTTTGTTTGTCCGTGAATTCCACGCATGTGTAGACCACCTTCCAGTTTAGTACGTTGTTGTTACTCACGGATGTCAACAATGTGCCGGAATAACGAAAGGGGTGGTGGACAGTGTTACGCTGGTTAGCTCCCGAGGCCTGGTTAGAGAATGAGATTGCCGAAGATAAAAGGTATGTGCCTACGTAACATATGAATGAAAGAAAGACAGTGAGAAAAATGAATGACAACGTAACAGCACGTTCCGGAAATTATTATTGTTACGTTGTAGCCGGCGAGTGCTGCGCAGCTCACATTTGTATTGTGGCTTGCTCACATGTCAGTGAAGTGATCCCTATTTATGGTTTAAAGACCCTGGATACCTATGTGTCCCCCTTTTATAACCATTGCTCCGTGTATATTGCCTTACTCTTTGGATTGCCACAAAGCAACCTGCGAAATTGGAGAAAGGTTGAGAAGACATCGTGAGAGGAAATGACAGCGTCCTGAAAACGAGATGGACTGTGAACGGACAGAAGCAGAAATGCTCCTACACCACCACATAATTACTATTCGGACAGTAATTCCGAGTAGGCCGTTCCTATCGAATCAATGTCCAAGGGTTTTCTTTTGTAATTTTGTTTCCCTTATAAAAAATCATAACGCTGTGCGACGAAGGGCCCAGTTCACGACTGGCAACGTAGTTGGGCGCACATGGCTAGTGTTATATAAAATCATTCATTTACTTTTCTTTGTTGCTTATTCTTTTTTTTTTTATTTTGCCTTATACAATTTCTCGTATTAGGAATTTGTTAGCTTTCGCATACCCCTTGGGGTCAGAGCGCAGGGTCAGCCATTGTACAGCACTCCTGGAGCTATTGAAGGTTAAAGGCCTTGCTCAAGGACCCAGCAGAGTGCAGTGACAGGAATTCGAACCGGCAACCTTCGGGATACCAGCACAGATCAGAGCCACCACTCCGCCCTATTCATTAATATTCTTACCTAATCTTATTTGTTTTCTGCTTTTCTTGTTCCTTCCTCTTTGACATCTTGTAAAGCACTTTGAGCTACATTCTGTCCTGACTCAACAGGAAAACAGGAAAGCTAAAACTAACAGTAAACCAGGAGAAGTAGCAAATGGCCAAAACAAAAGAAAATAAAAATAAACTGTAGCGACCGTATCCCAGACGAGAGGCATAAATCAAAGTAAAAAAATCAGGGTTAGGGTTAGTTGTAACCATGCAATACAAAAAAAGAAAGCGCACAATATGTAATTTAAGGAATTTTATCTGCTGATCAGACAAGGTGCCTAGCGAAAGGTTGACCTTTTATGATGACTGTTGATCAAGTCAAGGTCACGACCCTGGAGACCCCGCCCCTAGAGACGAGGGATGTGACCCCGACAATGGTACGCAAATGGCTTCTCTTAAAGAAACAGACCATGAAGTATCTGTTTACAGCCTAAATCATGACACCTTCTTTGTATGAAAATGTGAAATAGAAATAAATGTTGTTGTTGTTGCTTACAGTTATGAAAGGAATTAGCAGAGTGGATCCAGGATGTTACTTTAAGATGAGTTCAGCTAGAACATGCAGGCATAGTTGGAAACTTGTTATGGGTAAATTTCACACAAATGTTTGGACAGAGGCTCCCCACTTCTGGTAGCTTGTCTTTCAAGAAGCTCCTATTTGCTCTTTACAGTCTCTGCTTCAGTAAAAACTCTCATCTTCCTTAGCATCCTTCTTATAGTTAATTTCTAATTTACTAGTAATGACCACTTTATCTACCCTCTGACTACGAATTACGTCTCATATTTTCTTTGGCTCTGATTCATTGGTTTAGGATGTAACACTCTGTCCTTTGACTATGATTCTGGCTACATGTCCTGATCTTTGTTATTTAAATTTAGTCCTCCCAGTTTTGACCTCTGCTTGAATTCTGCTTTTCCTGTGTCATCTCCCGATCCTGATCTCCTCCCTCTTGAACCTGCTGTCACCCTGTGCAAGCAGTGAATGATCTCGTCCCCATTATGCTTTCCCTGCTCCGTTAAAATCATTTTGGGTTTGTATTGCTGAATACGTGTACATCTGTGAGCATTTAGCTGTGTCTTTTTCATGATTTTTACAAGATTCCATAATGAAAGGGAGCTGGTTAGCCTTATATTTAAGCTTCATGCACTCTTTATGGTCCTTCAAAACCTTTATTGGCTACAATAGCTGTCATTTCCATTGGGAGTGATTAGAGGCTTTGCCCTAAGGACAGGCCAGATGTTTCAGCAATAAGGAAGATAGCTGGTGAAGATGTTTTAATAGATGTTCTCATGAGCTTGTCTGATTTGCATTTTTTTAATAATGAAGGGTGATAATGATGTTTAAATAAAAGAAACCAATATGGCCTGTAGATATTTCTTCATATTAAAGTTCTGTTAACTGAAGTTT
The DNA here is from genome assembly GCA_026402145.1 of Polypterus bichir lapradei. Classification (NCBI taxonomy): domain Eukaryota; kingdom Metazoa; phylum Chordata; class Cladistia; order Polypteriformes; family Polypteridae; genus Polypterus; species Polypterus bichir. The sequence continues at coordinate 8,616,628 of JANRMT010062844.1, forward strand.
GACTTGTGTTAAATGAAAATTGTTAGCTAATAATCTCTGTGCTACACTGCATTTGACAATCTGCAAAAAAAAAAAAAAAAAAATTCGGAGACAGCCTATTGTAGGGGAATTATCTAAGAATAAATCAAATTGAGAATATTAAATGTCCAGACTCTCTCACCTCGCTTGGGAATGTTTGGGAATTTAGCAAAAGTATACCTGGAGAAAGTCCAGCTTAGCAGGTTACCACCATGACCCTCCCAGGGAAAGTGAATGGAGTGAGTGAATGAATTTAGAGCAGGTAAGTGGCCTACACATTATGTGGAGGTTCACTCGGTGGTTCAAATCTTTGCTGTTATCTGCTGGGAAATACAGGGTATGACTGTCACGCTAAAATGTTCCCACACACCACATATTTGGTACGACTGACCATAATGTTTAAGTGTTGAAGACCTTGAAGGCTTGACGTGCACAGGCCTACTGTAGTTTGAAATGGAGAAACCATTCTTTTGAATTTGGATGAACAAAAGTGATATTTTATCTTTAAAAAATTGTACAGTTTCTATCACTTTTTCTGTATAATCCATATAAATAATGAATTCACTTAACTCTTTGAAGCTTGAAAGGTGAATCTGGTGAGAGAGTGAAGCAAACGCGCAAAGCAAAATACTCCGTGGACAACGTTTTGCTTATTATTGCTGAATCGGACTCTGACTTATCAGACTCCGGCTTTGATGCAAGTAATCTGGAGATCGAAAACGAAAGTGATGTACCGGCATCAGCTGATCATTCATGTAGCGGTCGTCAGCTGCGTGAAGGCACTCCTACACGTTGCTAAATGTCGACATCTGCCTCGAAAGAGTTAGAGGGACTGTATATTCACTTACTATAGCAATGGCAGAAGCGTGATAAGCCTTTGGGATCCTTGATGGTGCGTTTATGTTTGTTCAAAAACAATGGGGTCAGGCACTGGATGGATGTAGACAGATGTGGTAACGTATACAGTTGGCCAGCAGAAATGAGGAGGGAATTGGCGATGGTATGCGGTTTGGCCTGTTTCCTCATTAACGAGCTGGGGTTTGCAATTAGGCACAGCTCCTGCTTACGAATAAAAGAAGTCCATGTAGGACAAAGAAAGAACGGTCAAGGGAGACAGAAACAGAGAAAGTGTGGAGGTTAAAGTGAAAGAAAGAAAGAAAGTAAAGAGGAAGAATCAAAGTGAATCAGGTGCTGTGAATTAAAGATGAATGATTGTGAGTTTGCCTGAGGGTCAGGGTTACTTCTGCCCAGCACCATAGGATCAGGAGTGACCAACCGCTCCAATTGAGTCCCAGAAAATGGTGTGGATTGGCTTTGGAAGGAGGAAGAAAGGCTCGAGGAGGTCCCCAGCTGAATGTCGAAGGATGATGGTGGGAACTCGAGTCAAATTAAGGGGTGACTGCCCTTGTCGGGAGGCATCTCGTGCTGTAGAGGACACCTGAAGATGAGCAGCAGGGATGTGATTTTAGAAAGAAGCATCGACGTTCCTGATGGTTTTAATGAATGGATCCAGTCAGTGAATTTTAACTTCATTTTATTGGTGGATATTTATTTATTATTTATTCATTTTTACCCTCCACAGACTTGCTGTTTTTATTATGGAAATATTTACTGATGGAAGGATTCTGCACTGCACCATTGTTGGAAGCACTGTTAAATAAAAGCTCTTCTGCAAATTTACTCAAACCCATGCCTGTTATGTGCCCTCCTTGCCCAGTCCATCCTCGGACATGACTATCGACAAATCCAGGATCGAGGACATTATGTCAGTTGCAGCACCCTGGGCCATCACAAGAAGAACTTTTAAAGTACAAAAATTATATTTTTTTAGATATTATTTATTCGATATAATTTGAATTTGCATTTACCCCATTTTTGACACCCATTGCATGCCCAACCTTCCTGAATTGCTTTTCTTCCATTTTCTTTCCCTAGACATTTTTGGGGAGTGTTTTCTTGTCTTCTAAGAGTGTGAAGCTGGTTGGGGTCGGGGACTGCCAAAACAACAGGGCCCGTCATTTCTTGTGTGATTTTGGGCTATACGAGAAATGCATTGTTCTCATTGTTTTTGTAGTGGCGGATGATTAAAAATTTTAATCTCATGTTTTCGTGGAGAACAGACAAAAAAAGATTCCAATATTTTTGGTTAGAGTATTCCTTTAAGTAATTTTATTATTAAACTTCCAGTATTATAAGTGTTTCGTGTGAGTAGGAAAAAGTCAACATTACAAAAACGTGGAGTGAACTCCCATTTAGTGTAAAAAATGTGTTCAACGTGGGTGAACTGAGAAACGAAACAATGACTGCTTATAGCAATATGACAAAATGTTGCTGTTAAATAAAGATATACTAATGACAAAAACATGCTGTATGTGTCACTTGCCACACACATACACATGGGAGGCAGCTAAAGGGCTCGAAAGAAGGAGTTTCCCAGTCGGACCGGGTGTGGCAGAGTGCACAGACTCGTTGTCTTTTTACCTTGCAGACCAAATGCGGGAAATTCCATCTGAGCCCTTTAACGTCACTTCCGGTTCCACCGCTGAAGACGTCGCTTGCTCCTTACCTCTTTAAAGCCCACCCTGTCTATACCAAACCTCAGTTCTGTTTTGGACTCTTGTCTGTAAAGACCATTTTTTCACAACCTTTTTGGGAGACTGCCTCAGACCTCTTTTTGTGTCAAGGCTTGGTTATTTATCACATACCTTTTTTGCAGTAAACGTCTTAAATTAAAATAACCAGACACAGTGGCACAGTGGTAGCGCTGCAGCCTCGCAGTAAGGAGACCGAGGTTCGCTTCCCGGGTCCTCCCTGCGCGGAGTTTGCATGTTCTCCCTGTGTCTGCGTGGGTTTCCTCCCACAGTCCAAAAACATGCAGGTTAGGTGCATTGGCAATCCTAAATTGCCCCTTGTGTGTGTGCCCTGTGGTGGGCTGGCACCCTGCCTGGGGTTTGTTCCTGTGTTGGCTGGGATTGGCTCCCATGACCCTGTATTAGGATATAGTGCGTTGGACAATGACTGACTGATGACTAAAATAACCAATAAAATTGAACATATTATTATATTTTTTTTAAAAAAAAAGCTTTAAATTCTCTGAAAAGTCATTTTGAAGGAGCGTAAGGAATGATTGTAGGTCTCATGGAGTTGCAGAGATACAGGTTAATTAAACACACACTTTCCATCACCGGAATTGTCGAGTGTTTAAGGTGTTAAAGTTAAGATCAAATGTTTGTGTAGATTCAGTCCCCACTTCTGGTAGCTTTTCTTTCAAGAAGCTCCTATTTGCTCTTTACAATCTCTGCTTCATCTTTAATAGGTTAGGTGAGGCATCCTAGGAATATGGATCCTCAGGTGAGCTGAAAATACATTTGAGGGAAAATCTGACTTCAGCTCACTGTTCTTGCTCCCATTCCACAGGGCACTATGCTTTCTTTTTGCTCATGTACTGGTAGTACCAACCAGCCAGCCAAACCACATGGGAACTCTTACAACCTTTATTGACTTGGAATTAAAAAGCAGAGAGGGATAGAATCGAAAGTAAGCCAATGTCTACCCTTAGCCTTCAATGCTCGTCCCTATCAGAAAACTTCAAGAAAATGTGTCAAGTGGATAATCACAGAAATTGATGCAAACATTTTGTAGTAGATTATGATATTATACAAAATGTACCTCTCACGATATTTCCTTTCTTGGAATGTTATGGACACTCACATTATTTTTTTAATATTAATGAAATCAAAATAAGTGTAAAACCCAAGGCATAACATTTTCAGCATCCAAATGATTGTTCTAATTGTTGAAGAAGCACAAGTGAGAGATGTTGAATATGATTCCGCCTACAGTGAGTCCTGTATTCTCCTGTAATTGCATGCTAAAAGTAACCAAAAGTGAATTACTTTCATGTACAAACTGCAACAGAAGACTTGGAATGGCACCTACTATTTGCAAAATTACTTACATGTTCGGTTTGTGCAGTGGTAGCACTGCTGCCTCGCAGTAAGGAGACCTGGGTTCGCTTCCCGAGTGGAGTTTGCATGTTCTCTCCGTGTCTGTGTGTGTTTCCCCCGGGTGCTCCGGTTCCCTCCCACAGTCCAAAGACATGCAGGTTTTGGTGTGTGTGTGTGCCCTGTGGTGGGCTGGCATCCTGCCTGGGATTTGTTCCTGCCTTGTGCCCTATACTGGCTGGGATTGGCTCAGTGGACCCCTGTGACCCTGGGTTAGGATATAGCAGGTTGGATAATGACTGACTGACTTACATGTTCCAACATGGCAAACTGGTAAAATGCCAACAAAGTGCTCACTAAGTGCCATGTCTGCAAATCTCAGAGCTTCTCCAGTACTAGGCTGACCCGCCTTTTAAGGCGACCGACTTTTAAGTTGACCACTTCTTATGGCAGTTCAATATGTAGATCAATTTGATATTTTACACAAACTCATTAATTTGGTTATATTGCATTTGAGCGGTATTACTTTAATACTCGTAGTTTCTGTTATTTTTGTGATGAAATTTAAACTTTTTTTCTATATTGAGGTCGCCCTTTTGAACCCCCCTGATATTTAGTACGCGGTGAGGCATTTGTACTCCATCAACATTAATTATTTCCAGAGACATAATTTTGTCTATTTTTCCAGTGCATCGCGCACAAAAGCAAGGGAACGATGGGGACGGAAGTACAATCCCGACCGCTTTTATATAGTAAGAAAGAAGAAGAAGATATCGCACAGTCTGGAGTAGAAAATCATCTTTTACCTGGAAAAACGTAACTACAAATCCCATCGTGCATTGCAAAATGGACGGGGCGTGTGTGAAACTCCGTGCTACTCGCACAGTCTGGAGTAGAAAGTCATCTTTTACCTGGAAAAACGAAACTACAAATCCCATCGTGCATTGCAAAATGGACGGGGCGCGTGTGAAACTCTGCGCCTGCGTAGCACTCACGGGACGGAAGGACAATCCCGACGGCTTTTATATAGAAGGATTCCTGCCACTTCAGACAGTTGAGCACATGTATGATATAAATTTGTGTTTGTGGTTAGCGCCATGAGATGTTTTTGGTTACAAAAAGTGTGCCACCCAAGAAAACAGGTTGGGAAATACTGCTATTGAGGTTTAATTTCGTTAACCTGTCCGAGTAGGACATGCCAATCTGGCCAGGGATGCCCTCGGTTATGTTATTTCTGCAGCATGGTGAACAGAATGATATTCAGCACTACAGATTCAGTTTCACTAGAGCATTACACAGGTTGAGCATAGCATTCTTTAATATACATTTACATTTTTGAAATTTTAAGTTAACCTTTTTATATTTCTATGCATGGCCTAGACAAGGAATGTGTTGGATCAATTTGCAAAGGGTGCATGTGCTTCTCAGATGCCACGTTCATGGCCTCACTCTATTCAGTCCTTTATGCTTAATCTGTTTGTCCAGTCCCATCTCAGTGTTTCTTTAATTTTGGATTCCATCTTGTCTCCTGTCTGCTGCTAATCAATCAATGCCATGACTTTGTCCACATTTAAGTGAATAATCCTTACAATGAAAATAAAAAACAGCTGAAAGGGCAGAGAAAACACTGCATTTACTTTCAGACGCTAATGTATTTTAATGTCATACGGAGTTTCCAAATGTTAGGTATTCTTGCATAACATTCAAGCAAGCCAAGCTCCTCATCAGACTGTCAGTACAGATGTCTGCATCATGAAGCAGAAGGGAAAACTGACAGCCTTACTCAGAGGACCTGTACTTGCCACACAACAAACATTGTGGTCCTAATTATAAAGAAACATGTTTATCCTCCTTTCTCAAGGGTACGCCGCAATCAGGCTTCACACACATTAAGCGTTTTTTTTTTTTTTTATATTTGCCTTTAAATTGATTCATTTCTGCTGGACCAGCTCTCTCTCTCTCTCTCTCTCTCTCTCTCTCTCACTCTCACTCTTTCTGCCTCTGTCTTTTTCGAGCAACCTTGGGAGAGTGATGTCAGGTTTGCTTGTCTTGTGCTGTGAAGGTTGACAGTTGGGATTACTTCACTCTTCATGGTTTTGCTTTTCTCAGAGGTGACTGGCATTTATAAGTGTCAATGTTTTTATGAGCTGAAACAAGAAAACAGGTCAGACTTTCTATTGACAGAAGGCTCTCCTAAGCGATGAGTTGTGATCATCAGGGGCCAGTGTTCTCCTAGCAGAGTTTCAATTGTGTTTGACAGAAGACCGGTCAATGCAGCTTATATGACATTTATATATTAATGCTTGCCTGAATTATGACAATGGCTGCCTGGTGTGGTGTGCATGATTTTCATAAAATCTTCTGATATTCTTCACAGGCTTGTTAAATACTAGCAATGACTGTCTTCAGCTTACCATTACTGCCATTCTGGATACTGAACACTGATAAAATACCTTCACGTCACTTGATTTTCCTCAAAAAAAAAACCAGTGTGGGTGTTAATGCTACAGTGGGAGAAATAAGTATTTGATTCCCTGCTGAATTTGTAAGTTTGCTCATTTACAAAGAAATGAACAGTCTCTAATTTTTATGTTAGTTTCATTTTAATGGAGAGAGACAGAATAACAACCAAAAACCCAGAAAAAACACATTACATAAAAGTTATAAATTGATTTGCATGTCATTGAGAGAAATACATATTTGATCCTCTACAACCCAGCGAGAATTCTGGCTCCTACAGATTGGCTGTGTGCCCACGTGGCACACAGATTACAATCAATCAATCAATCATTCAGTCAATCAATTACAGATACTCCTGATCGCAACATGTTATGTGTATAAAGCCTGTCCACAGAATCAAATTCTTCCATTCTATCCTCTCCACCATCATGGGCAAGAAGACCAAAGAGCTGTCAAAGGCCATCAGGGACAAGATTGTAAACCTGCACAAGGCTGGAAATGGCTACAAGACCATCAGCAAGAAGCTTGGTGAGAAGGTGACAACTGTTGGCGCGATTATTTGGAAATGGAAGAAATATAAAATGACTATCAATCACCTTTGGTCTGGATCTGCATGCAAGATCTTCCCTTATGGGCGAGGATGATCATGAGAAATGTGAGGGATCAGCCCAAAACTGTTAATGATCTGAAGGCAGTTGAGGCCACAGTCACCAAGAACACCATTGGTAACACACTACTCTGTAATGGATTGAAGTGCCCGCAAGGTCCCCCTGCTCAAGAAGGCACATGTACAGGCCTGTCTTAAGTTTGCCAGGGAACATAACTCAACATAAAACGTCTGTTGCTGTGTGCAGTGTCCCGTTGCAGCATGTGTGTTTGACGTGAGGGCCAGGGTGGTGGATCAGCTGGGAACCGATAAGCTGATACCGGTTCCTCACTTTCATTTTAAATTTTAATATCTAGATTACTTGTACCAAAATCGGAGAACAACAAGTTACAGTTCATTTCAAAATAATTAAATATATGCAAAACGTTGTCCACTAAGTATTTTGCTTTGCGCATTCGCTTCACTTCCTCAGCAGATGTTGATGCCATTCTAGACGTTGTTTACTCACGCTACGCTGCTCACGCATATGCAGGGATTTAACGTCAAGTCAATGAGTCTAACATTCATCCTCGTAAAGAGGGTCTGCCTATAAAGTAACGGTGAGTTTTCTCAATATTTACAGCTGATTATCACCCTCTACCTATGGATGTCCTCCTCAACCCCGTAGTTGACAGAAGTCGACATCCGTCCTAAAAGAGTCAATACCAGCAGCAATACACCTGCATAATGCCTCACTGGGACTGGGACTGACCAGTCAGAAATTTTCTTTCTTTTCAATTTTCTTCCTTTATAGTCATTCTGGTGTGTGTTCAGACCAAAATGTGTCTGTATATTTATTTATTTATTTACTTATTTACCTATTTATGTATTTATTTATTTGTAGCCAAATGTCCCCCTGGGGGTAAATAAAGTAAGTTTTACCTATTGTGAAAGCTTAGACTCGACACACTTAAAAAGGTTTGGGGCAGCCACCTGTATATTATCCCTGGCTGCAATAGGCTGATTTCTTTGACATAAATGTCTTTGTTGGAGCCCAGACATGAACTGATTGAGGCTTGGGAACATGGCGGTTTTAAGTGGGAAGACCGGAAGTGACCTTCTTCTGATGTCATCATAGGGACTGGAACCGGAAGTGACCTCAGCCTAGGCACCGGGACCCAGAAGTGCTGTCATCTCCGGTACCGGAACATCTTCAAGGATGGGTCAGACGGGTTTTCCCGTGGCTGGTCTGCTAAGACAACAGAAGAAGATTTAGTGCACCCTGCCACACCCCTGGCCTGGTGTGGAATTACCTTTACTTGACCCGTTCTCCTACTTGCATGTGTGTGACACTATCTAGTTGTTGTATTATATAATATAAGATAAATCACAAGACAGAAAGAAAGAGTTGGTGCATCTTGAAGGTGAACCCCCGCTTATTTTTGACAAAACAAAACAAAAAAATAATTAAACATTAGCTCAAGGTCTTTCCAGATGCAATTCACAAGATAAACTGAGATGGTGGTGGAACCCCTTAAGAGGAAGTTAGACCAGAAGAGGCAGGTCCAAGGAATTGGGACTCGGAAGTGACATCACTGTTGCTGCCCGTCATCTGATTTGCAAGGGAGAGAGGAGGAGAAGTATTAATTAACAGCGCCAACCTTTGACTTGGGGTGGAATTACCATTACATAAGCTCGCAAGTTGTGTCCAAAGCGCATGTATGTGGCAATATGTATACAGTAATCCCTCGCTATATCGCGCTTCGACTTTCGCGGCTTCACTCTATCACGGATTTTATATGAAAGCATAACTAAATATATAACGCGGATTTTTCGCTGCTTCGCGGGTTCTGTGGACAATGTGTCTTTTTACTTCCTGTACACGCTTCCTCAGTTGGTTTGCCCAGTTGATTTCATACAAGGGACGCTATTGGCGGATGGCTGAGAAGCTAACCAATCAAAGCACGCAGTTAAGTTCTCCTGACTGAGAAGCTAACCAATCAGAGCACGCAGGAGCTATGCAGTGTTAACCAGGAAGTCTCATCTCGCTCATTCAGCATCAACGTGTTTCGTTGTGTAAAGAGTTGTGCTCTTTAGTGTTTATCTTTGTGCATAGTCAAGCCCTTCATTATGGCTCCAAAACAATCTGCTACTGCTTCAGGGGCCGTGCCCAAGCACAAGAAGAAGATGTTAACGATTGCCGAAAAGGTAAACGTTTTGGATTTGTTGAAGGCTACGATTCTTTTTATTTAAAAAGTAGGAAAGGAATATAAGATCTACGGCCGCAGTGTCCTTTTAACCAGGGTGCCAAACGAGTTGTAAGTGGATGTAATAAGGCAGTAGTCTGGATGGAATCTGCTTTAGGGATTTGGATTGAAGACTGCCAGAAGAAGAACAACGGCAGTGCTACACAATCGCCTGAAGTGGCTCCTTTACAAGGGCTGTAACGCTCTCCTTTGTTGTGCAGTAAAATTAAACTCATTGTTATCGGACAAGTCATCGTGTCATTGTTGGTGAGTAACCATAATTAATTTTCTTCTTACAGTGCTTACTACATGTACGTACGTTTAGTGTCACTGTACACACATTTACTGTATACTATTTTTCTTGCATTGTACGTATTTATTGCTGGTGGCCTGTCTATCATAATGGCTGTAACATATGTGATATCGGAGACACTCAATATCTTTAAAATAATATTTAGGTTTTACTGTATATAAACAGTGTGTTTATATACATAATTTCAATGAATCTTACCTAATATCTAAGAGAATACAAAGGGATTATGCTGTATAACGCTGCAGGGAATATTTATAAACAGTGTGGGAGAGTTTATAAGGGCTTAAAATATATAAAAATAACCATACAAACATATGGTTTCTACTTCGCGGATTTTCACCTATTGCGGGGGGGTCTGGAACGCAACCCCCGCGATCGAGGAGGGATTACTGTACTTCTAATATGAGAGGAAATAACAAAAAGTTGGTAATTACAAGTAAAGGGTACAAGTTAAGAAAATTTAAAGGTGATCTGTGTAATCAGTAGGCCAAGTTACATAAAGTATACCCAGAAGTCTTACAAAAGCAAAATCTGCACTTTCCAGTGTTATGTAGCAGTCCAACGATGAGAGTGTCACAGGTACAGGCCTTCCCAAGGGATTCTACTGTGCCGTGCATTATTTTAGATGTTAGACCTTTTCCCCTGTCTTTTGGATTCTGCTTTTGGTTTTATGTGTTTTGTCTGCTACACACGTGTTTTGTCTTTCCCTGATATTATCTCCTGGAGTTTGATGTCTCTTTCATCCAAGGCTACCTTTTCCACTGCTGTCCTAATAATATTTCTGGATGACTCCATTTGTTCTATAAGAGTGGGGATAGACTTTTGGCAGGACATCACAATTTCCCCTGGCTACACCATCGCAGATTAGCTGCTCCACATAAAATGATAGTGTTGACTGCTCTAGAAGTTGTAAGTTCAATAATTAGCAAAACCATAAAGGAGAGATTCCATATGTGTCAAATAATGAAAAGTTTAAAAACCTACTGTGTACACACATTAACTAGAGCAGGGGCTTCCAATTTTTGTCCTGAGGCCGCACTGCCCCTGGTGGTTTCAAGCAATTCTCTAATCAAAGCTCAATCCTTGGTTTTAATTGAATCGGAATCCTAATTAGATAGGCTGTTATTTCTCATTTACTAAATACGTTATGTCAATCCAGAAACATCCTACAAGGGTCGTTCAGTTTTTAAAATTTTCCTGACCTAGCTTGTTAAGAGTTATTTTGAAATATTTTTGTTATTTAAGTTGTTTCTTACTAATGAGCACTCAGATGGCAGTGACACCCAAGTAGCTGCTCCTCTTTAGCATTCATTGACATTTATACACGTTTGTTCAGTTTGTTAATTGTCACCACGTGGATACAATTAAGGGAAAGGAAAAAAAAATGAAAAAGTGCATTACAAAGAAGAAAATGAACTGGAAAACAGTGACAGAAATGAAAATGTTTCTATACTTCTTTCAGCTGGCACTCACACACAGCGGTGTTTGCCTCATTGAAGACTGAAAAATGCAAGAGACCATTAAAACAAAGAAAAAGAAGGAAATCATTTAATGGTGCTGGCTGATATTAGAAATGTGCAGCCTCCCGGTTATAAAGATCACTGTCCTTATGGTATAATTTAGACCCACTATAAAGAAATAGACACATTTCTGCAATTCTTCTTATGAAAATTTAGCTTAAAGTCTGTATATGATATTGCATTTAAACATAAGTCATTCTGGAAAGTACTGCTGTATGTAACACCAGAAATGCCATTCAGACTTGAAAATTTGGTGGCATGATGTTTGCAATGACTTTGCCACGCTGTATTAAATACAATGTCTGACAAAATGTTGTGATGGAACCTGTCGCTTAGTTAGTGTTAGTCAGTACAACTTATTGTATTTAACTGTTGTGAAAGATAGGGGCTCAGTGGTACCCCCTACGCCTGGACACAATTAACATAAACACAGTCAGGGCTGGGGGTTGATTTGTTTCGAACCTATGTTTGTAAAACTTGAGTTACTTGTATGGAATGATATTTGATTTTGATAAAATAAATACAATTTAAAAAAAAAAACACACACAAAAGACACAGTCACAAGTTCAAACAGAGTGATTTTATTCTTTCCAGTACTTGTACAGGCCCTCCTAGAATACAATACAATTACAATACAGTTTATTTTTGTATTGCCCAAAATCACAAAAGGAGTGCCGCAATGGGCTTTAAAAAGGCCTTGCCTTTTGACACTTGCCTTGACTAAGAAGACAAGTCATCCTCAATACTGTACAATATAATAGTGCAATAGAAATATTACAAGTACAGAGCAGAATTCAACAGTAGATGATATCACATAATACAATTTGGATTTGTTCAGAGCCATGGAGACCTTGGCCATCAAGCTGCCTCCTCCTATGGGCCATTCCACAGCTCAGTCAACGCTTGGCCAGCCAATCCGCTGAAAGGACACCTCTACCCGATGATTCCTGCGATCCTCCATCAGAGATGACTTTACCTTAGGCAGGCAAAACAACTTGGTAGGTGGGCAGTGGCACCAAGTGCCGCATTTGAGTACTGAGAAAAGAAACACAATAGGTGAGGGTTAGTAACAAATTAGAACTATCATAGTACTTATGTTTTAGTGCTAATGACTAACAACAGAGATGCAATATATACAGTTTATCAGCAGCTCTAGTCAGGGTATGCTAAACTGAAGTAGTGAGTCTTCAGCAGGGATTTGAAAGCTGAGACTGAAGGGGCATCTCTTATAGTAGCAGGCCGACCATTCCATAGTTTAGGGACCCTGTAACTAAAATCCATTCCACAATTCCACAAGAATAGTTCTACTATAACACAGCACAGCACACAATGAAGGGTTTGCTCTTTCTCCGTCCTAGTCCTCTTCCTCCAAGCAAGTGTTGTCCTCTACCTCCCGACTCTGACACCCCACATGGGGTGAGATGCCTCTTTTTATCTTAGACCCAGCCGCTCTTCCAGTTACACGGTTACACGGATAATGTCTATTACAGTGGGTCTTCTCCCGAGCGGTGCCCTATGGTGGCACCCAATGACTCTGACAGAGTTGCCCTTTCACACTACAAATTCCATGCAACCCTGTTGGTGTCCAAACCAGGACTCTGTCAGAGGAGCACAGACACCTCTCATTTGGGGGGAATCAGAATTGAATTGATTGAATTCATTAATTAACTGTTCCTCCCGAAAGGGATAGAAATGTAGCATCTTCTCGGCCTGGTTGTGCCTACACTGTTGCATTATTTCCATTGCACCCTTCAGTTGTAATGCCAGTTCACCCACTCCTGCACTCCAGCATTGTGTGAGATTTTCACAATCTGTTGACGTTGTATTCCTTATTTGCAGTTGGTATTTTACTCGTCTGTGAAAAACATGCAAGTTTAGGTGAATAAGATGGACAAGCATGCTGGGCTGAATAGCCAGTGCCTGTCACAATGTTCAAATATTCTAGAATTTCATTGTACTGAATAATGCACATGACAATAGATTTAAACTTGAACTGAAACATGGTAATGGCTGCTTAAGTGAAGGAGAGGCAGTTTGCCAAAAGAAATAATCACAAAAAGGCTGTATACGTACTAACATCTGAGGACACTGCAAAAAGAAATCAGAATGACCTGATAAGCTTCAGAACTGGGTGAACACCTGGAAAATACAGTTTAATGCAGAAAAGTTCAAAGTGCTACACGTGGAAAAATGGAACATATCTCTCTCTTTCTCTCTCTCTGTCTCTCTATATATATATATATACATACAGTTAGGTCCATAAATATTTGGACAGAGAAAACTTTTTTCTAATTTTGGTTCTGTACATTACCATAATGAATTTTAAATGAAACAACTCAGATGCAGTTGAAGTGCAGACTTTCAGCTTTAATTCAGTGGATTGAACAAAAAGATTGCATAAAAATGTAAGGCAACTAAAGCATTTTTTAACACAATCCCTTTATGTCAGGGGATCAAAAGTAATTGGACAGATTAAATAACTGGAAATAAAATGTTCATTTCCAATACTTGGTTGAAAACCCTTTGCTGGCAATGACAGCCTGAAGTCTTGAACTCATGGACATCACCAGATGCTGGGTTTCCTCCTTTTTAATGCTCTGCCAGGCCTTCACTGCAGCGGCTTTCAGTTGCTGTTTGTTTGTGGGCCTTTCTGTCCGAAGTTTAGTCTTCAACAAGTGAAATGCATGCTCAATTGGGTTAAGATCAGGTGACTGACTTGGCCATTCAAGAATTTTCCACTTCTTTGCTTTAATAAACTCCTGGGTTGCTTTGGCTGTATGTTTTGGGTCATTGTCCATCTGTATCATGAAACGCCACCCAATCAATTTGACTGCATTTAGCTGGATTTGAGCAGACAGTATGTCTCTGAACACCTCAGAATTCATTCTCTGCTCAGCTAGCTCCCCTCCTATTAGCAACATTACAGAAGCTAGAGACAACCAAACTCTTCCTCAAACTTTTCACCAAGCACTAATCACCGTTTTTCCAAAACAAAATAAGGACTTATTACAATGTGCATCATACAGACCAATTTCACTTCTGAATAATGATGTTAAAATACTCTCCAAAATCATAGCTAGAAGGATGGAGAAAGTGCTCCCCTCGGTAATATCACAAGATCAAACTGGATTTATCAGGGGCCGACACTTATCTTCAAATCTTCGACGCCTGTTTAATGTAATATACTCACCAACTAAATCAAACACCCCAGAAATATTATTATCATTGGATGCAGAAAAAGCATTTGACATGATTGAATGGAAATACCTTTCTACTACATTGGAGAAATTTGGGTTAGGCCCAAACATTTGTGCATGGGTCAAACTACTGTATACCAGTCCAGAAGCTTCAGTTTGTATCAACATCATTTGCTCAGACTACTTTAAACTAGAACGTAGTACCAGACAAGGATGCCCCTTGTCACCGCTACTGTTTGCAATTGCCATTGAACCACTGGCAATACACTGTCTAAATACTGATCAGATAAAGGGAATTATCAGAGAAGGACTGGAACAGAAAATTTCACTATATGCAGATGATATGGTACTGTATATATCAGACCCACAAAATTCTGTGCCTGCAGTCTTAACAGCACTCACAGAATTTCAAAAGATCTCTGGTCTCAGAACTAATCTGAATAAAAGTGTACTCTTTCCAGTGAATTCTCAAGCATATAATATTAGATTAGATACCCTACCTTTTATCATTGCAGAGCAGTTTAAATACCTAGGGGTAAACATCACAAGTAAACATAAAGCTCTTTATCAACAAAATTTTGCCATCTGCATGGAAAAAATTAAACAAGACTTGCATAGATGGTCAACCCTCCATCTCACTCTAGCTGGAAGAATTAACACTGTTAAGATGAGTATTCTTCCTAAGCTCCTTTTTTTATTTCAAAACATTCCAAAATACATTAATAAATCATTCTTTAAGCAATTAGATTCAACAATAACCTCATTTATTTGGAATTCAAAACATCCACGCATCCAAAGAGCGACCCTACAAAGACAAAAGGCAGAAGGTGGCATGGCTCTACCTAACTTCCAGTTTTATTACTGGGCAGCAATATACAAGCTATAAAAACCTTGACACAAATAGAAGAACGTACACAGGCTTGGTCTGCAATAGAAGTAAAATCCTGCAGTACTTCTTTATATTCCCTGCTCTGTGCCCCAATAAACACAAGTTATCGGCAATATACTAATAACCCAATTGTGCTTCACTCACTCAGAATATGGGACCAATGTAGAAAGTATTTTAAGACTGAGAAGCTTTTATCTGTGGCACCTCTGCAAGAGAACCACCTCTTTCAACCTTCGTGAACATATGCAGTTTCTAATATCTGGAAAAAATTTGGGATTAACTTGCTTAGAGATCTTTATATAGACAACGTCTTTGCATCCTATGAACAATTATATTCCAAATTTAACATTCCAGCTACATATTTCTTTCACTATCTTCAAATTAGGAACTTTGTTAAACAGAACCTTCCAGATTTTCCTTATCTTGCACCCTCATCCATGCTGGAAAAAATATTGCTCAATCTCAAGGACTCAGACACCATCTCTGCAATATATAAAATCATTTTACAGTCCCTCCCTTTCAAAGATCCAAGAGGTCACTGGGAAAAAGATCTCTCAATTAATATATCAGAAAAGGAGTGGAACATAGCAATGCAGAGAATTCACTCGAGCTCCATATGCGCAAAGCATACAATTATACAACTCAAAATTATATATCGAGCACATCTGTCTCGTCTAAAACTCTCCAAAATGTTTCCAGGGCAAGATTCAACCTGCGAACGCTGCAATCAAGTGCCAGCCTCACTGGGTCACATGTTCTGGGCCTGCACCAAATTAACATCATTCTGGACCCAA
Organism: Polypterus bichir lapradei; assembly: GCA_026402145.1. Taxonomy (NCBI): domain Eukaryota; kingdom Metazoa; phylum Chordata; class Cladistia; order Polypteriformes; family Polypteridae; genus Polypterus; species Polypterus bichir. The sequence goes on from JANRMT010062844.1 coordinate 8,632,595, forward strand.
ATTATTAATTACCTCTCAGACAGCCTTGGGGTCACAATCCCTCCTAATCTGTTAAGAGCTGTCTTTGGGGTTCTTCCAGAGGGGTTTAAAGTGGAGAAAGACAAACTGTGATTGCATTCACTACACTTTTGGCACGCAGACTTATTCTGCTAAACTGGAAGAACCCAAACTCTCCTCTTTTAAGTCAGTGGGAAACTGATGTGTTATACTATTTGAAATTGGAAAACATCAAATACTCAGTTACAGGATCTGTACAGACTTTCTTTAAAACATGGCAGGATCTAATCAGTAATATTTTAAAATAAGCTCTTAAAGCACAGAGGAAGCAATTTTTTCTGTATTTCTTTGTCTTCTGCATTCATCTCTATTGGCTTATCAAACTTATTATTTTAGGTATGTTTACAAGCCTTAAATTTCATGCCTTTTGCCTTGCTCTCTCTCTCAGGGGTGGGGGTCGACTTGTTCTTAACTCAATTTTATTTTTTGTAAAAACTGATTGATTTGTATGGATTGATTGCAATAAAATTAATAAAACTTAAAAAAAAACTAGGTTATCCATTGCCTCCCTTGGCATTCTTTAGAGCTATTTTTAATTGAATTAGTCAGAATTATGTTAATAAAAGTGCATGAAGTACTAGGATTTTGTGTAGTGTTTAGGGAGAGGTGTTAAAAATGAATTCAATATTAAATGTAAAAAAAAAAAAAAAGAATTCATTCGGCTGCTTCTGTCCTGTGTCACATCATCAATAAAACGCTAGTGTCCCAGTGTCACTGGCAGCCATGCACGCCCAAGCCATCACACTGCCTCCCTCCACCGTGTTTTACAGATGATGTGGTATACTTTGGATAATGAGCTGTTCCACGCCCTCTCCATACTTTTTTCTTGCCATCATTCTGGTAGAGGTTGATCTTGGTTTCATCTGTCCAAAGAATGTTTTTCCAGAACTCTGCTGGCTTTTTTAGATGTTCTTTAGCAAAGTCCAATCTAGCCTTTCTATGCTTGAGGCTTATGAGTGGCTTGCACCTTGCAGTGCACCCTCTGTGTTTACTTTCATGCACTCTTCTCTTTATGGTAGACTTGGATATCGATACGCCGACCCCCTGGAGAGTGTTGTTCACTTGGTTGGCTGTTGTGAAGGGGTTTCTCTTCACCATGGAAATGATTCTGCGATCATCCACCACTGTTGTCTTCCGTGGACGTCCAGGTCTTTTTGCGTTGCTGAGTTCACCAGTGCTTGCTTTCTTTCTCAGGATGTACCAAACTGTAGATTTTGCCACTCGTAATATTGTAGCAACTTCTCGGATGGGTTTTTTCTGTTTTCGCAGCTTAAGGATGGCTTCTTTCACCTGCATGGAGAGCTCTTTGACCGTATGTTTTCTGTTCACAGCAAAATCTTCCACATGCAAGCACCACACCTCAAATCAGCTCCAGGCCTTTTATCTGCTTAATTGATAATGACATAACGACGGACTTGCCCACACCTGCCCATGAAATAGCCTTTGAGTCAATTGTCCAATTACTTTTGAGCCCCTGAAATGAAGGGATTGTGTTAAAAAATGCTTTAGTTTAGCGGGAACAGAACTTGGAAGCTGTTGGGGCCTGTGGCCACTGCCAGGGGCACCCGGACAATTATGGAGCCCTGGACAGCAGCACTTCTGCCACACCATGAAGTGCTGCCGGAAGAAGATCAGGAAGCACCTGGAGCACATCCACAGCTGGGATAAAAGGGGGCCGCCTCACTCCATTCGGGGAGTTGGAGTCAGGAGGGAGAAGATGGAGCTGAGAGAGAGGAGTGGAGGCAGCTGAAGAGAAGTAAAGAGGACTGAACCTTGTGCTTGGTGCAAGGTGTATTGTGTTGTGCAATAAAGGTGCATGTTTTTGGGATATCTGGAGTTTGTGTCTGTCTGTTGCCGGGCTATCTTTCACTATATATATATATATATATATATATATATATATATATATAATCAAAAATGTTTGTCTGTCTGTCCACTTTTCATGAGAGAACTACTTAATGGATTTAGATCAGGTTTTTTTTCTATAATTTGCTTGAACATTCAGGCTGATTTTGCAACTTCTCTAATCACGCTAAGTATCATAGTTAACTTGTGGTACAGAGGGGACTGGGCGGTCTCATGGCCTGGAATCCCTGCAGATTTTATTTTTTTTCTCCGGCCGTCTGGAGTTTTTTTTTTTGTTTTTTCTGTCCCCCCTGGCCATTTGACCTTACACTTATTCTATGTTAATTAATGTTGACTTATTTTATTTTCTTACTGTGTCTCTTATTTTTCTATTCTTCATTATGTAAAGCACTTTGAGCTACATTTTTTTGTATGAAAATGTGCTATATAAATAAATGTTGTTGTTGTTGTTACTGATTTATTTGCGAGAATCTAAGAGAGAGTCTGCGGGCCGAGGGGAGGGGGGCCTCTGTTCGAGTTGATCCACCTCTCGCCATGTGTTGGAGCGTACCTTGCCACCGCTTAGCTAGTGATACCTATTTGTTCAACAGATATTGTCATCTACAGATTGTTAAAGAGTAACGTTTGATTGTTTTGAGAGAGAGATCAGAGCTACGTGTGTTTTAGTGGGTAGCTGCTGACTGGCAGAGATATCACAGCCATGTGCTTTTCTCTCACCGTGGGGGATGCTCTCCTATCAGAGCTGAATATGATCAGATACAGTGCCAACATTTGACATTGGAGTGTACCTACCTTCTGCTTGGCCAGAATTACATTTTTTTTTTTATTATTGATTTTTAAAGTCTGTCCTGTTTCACTACTATGTGGGCAGGGCCGCGTGGGACAGCTAGTCAGTTATAAATGCAAGATGGGAGACACTGAGCTACCGGATACAACCTCTAAAGAGGATTTAGGGGTTTATGTTGACATAACATTTTCATTGACTAAGCAATGCACAGAAGCGATTAAAAAGGCAAATCAAATGTTAGGTTATTTCATAAAAACTGTTGAATTTGTGAAGGGATGTGTTGTGTGCAGTTCTGGTCACAACGGTACAAGAAAGACATAGCAGCACTTGAAGCTGTGCAGAGGAGAACAACAAAGTGCATCATGGGACTTAACTCTTTTAGGGCAGATGTCGACTTTTGACGACAGGAGGGGTAGAGGGTGACAATCAGCTGTTAATGGTGACAAAACTCACTGCTGCGTTACAGGCATTCCCTCTCTGCTTGGAGGACAGTTAGACTCATTGACTCGGCATCTAATCCTTGCGTGTACGTGAGTAACGAAATATAAACAAATGTAAACAAAGGCAAGATGGCATCGACATCTCAAGAGGGAGCGAAGTGAGTGCAGAAAACAAAATACTCAGCAGACAATGTTTTGCGCATTATCGCTGAGTCGGACTCTGATTTTTCAGAATCTGATTTTGTTGAGAGCGATCAGGAGATCGAGCAGGAGAGTGAGGAACTGGCATCAGCTGCCCCAGCTGATCGGCTGCCAGCTGAGTGCATTCGCGCAGCCGACACACCTACGGCAAGGTTCGTGTTTGAGGAATACCCAGACATTGATCCGTGGGAGCCAAACTGGCTACCGGACTTCACAAGACAGCATGGCTTGCTGTTGGACTCGACAGATTACCAGTCGCTGGACTACTTCAATCTATTTTTTTCCTGAGGCTGCTTTTCAGCTACTGTCAGATGAGACAAACAGGTATGCAGAGCAATTTTTTGAATCACGGGCTGCGCTTGCACCGTATTCTTGTTTTTCAAAGTGGAAACCCACAACAAAAGACGAGATGAAGGGCTTTGCGGCATTACAAATAGAGATTGGACTGGACTGGAGATATAATTTCAGGGAGCATTGGTCCAAACGTGCTTTGTCCCCTGGTGGCTTTGGACAGGTTATGCTGCGTGATAGGTATGTTTTATTCACTTCTGTGACAACCAGAAGCAAATCCCAATGGGTGAGCCAGGCTATAACCCCATGTAAAAAGTTCAGCCCCTGCTTGACATTGTGGAACCAACATATAAACAATTTTATCAGCATGGTCGTGATTTGTCTGTGGATAAATCTATGATAAAATACAAGGAACACCTTTTTTTCTGCCAATATATGCCAGACAAGCCCACAGAGTATTGCATAAAGGATTTTGTACTGGCAGAAGCAAACACTGGTTTCAGCCTGAAAGTAATTAAATATACAGGGAAGTATTTCTTTCAAAGAGAGAACTGTCCCTTGACAAGTCAGGTTGTGCTGGAGCTGCTTCAGGGCTATGAACATTTGGGTCATGTTGTGTACAAGGACAATTTTTATACATGACCAGAATTGTTCATGGAGCTACAGAGCAGGGGAATTGGAGCTTGTGGCACAGTGAGGGTAAACAGGAGACACAGGCCTTCAAAATTGAAGCCAGACAGGCTGAAGATGAAAAGAGGTGACAATACGGTTTTCATACGGGCGGAAAACTTGGTGGCAGTGGCATGGCACGATGTCAAACGGGTGACTTGTCTCCCTATAGTACACACTAACAATACGAGGTGTGGCAGAAAAGTAATGAGACTGATTTTTTATTTACCAAAGTTTTTATTTTTTTCAAACATCAATGTTATCCCCTTCAAAGTAGTTCCCTTGGGCAGCTACACACCGATGGAGACGTTGTTCCCACTGTTGGTAGCAGCGCTGGAAGTCTTCAACCGGTATGGTCTTGCGCATGTCCGTTACACTCTTTTGGATGTTTTCTAAAGTCCCGAAATGACGTCCTTTGAGGACATTTTTCAGTTTAGGAAAAAGGAAAAAGTCACACGGACTGAGGTCAGGTGAATAAGGGGGCTGGGGAACCACAGGAATGTGTTTTTTCGATTGTCCTTCTGCTCAATTGTGAGGTTTTTCGGCACCATTTTGGCACAGACCTTTCGCATGTGCAAATGTTCAGTCAAAATTTGATGAACGGTAAATCTGTTCAAATTTAATTGTTCACTCAACATTCTTAATGTTAAACGACGGTCTGATCTCACAAGAGTGTTCACACGTTCGATGTTTTCATTGGTTTTCGAAGTTAAAGGCCTCCCTGAAAAACTTGAGCTCGGGATAAAGAATGTTCCCCATAGGCCTGTTTTAACTTTTCAAACGTCACACTTGCCGATTCTCCAAGCTTAACACAAAATTTAATGGCACAACGTTGCTCCAAATTCCTCCGTTTCATTTTGCGTGACGCACAACCAAAAACACAACTTCACTAATAGCAGTCACAAAAATCACGTAGTTAACGGAAGCAGTTGAAACTCGCACTGAGCTATGGGAGGGTACTGATACACGTGCTCTATCAAGGACAACAGCGCAGCGTTGCCAGATCGCTTGCAGTGTTGCCAGTCTCATTACTTTTCTGCCACACCTCGTATATGTGAGAAAGTGTAGCAACAGAAAATTGAAAAGGAAACACCAGTGCAACACGTATTGTAAGCAGTGCAACGTGGCAATGCATGCAATTGGCTGCTTTGAGCAATATCATACATTGCAGGACTTTGCTGTGTAACATGTATGTCATATGTACTGTATGTGAAATCATATAGTGTGCAGGCTCATACAACATGCAAGACAGTAACATTTGTCAAAAGTAAATATTTTTTGTTGATTTGATATGTTAAACCATTGCATTGCATTCTTTTTTAAAAAAAGTCAGTTTTTGGAAAAATATTCAGCCCTGGGAGAAAAGAAACAAAAGAAAAATAGCCCTAAAAGAGTTAAGGACGTGTCCTACTCTGACAGACTCAGAGAATTAAACCTGTTTAGTTTTAACCAGTGGAGACTGCGTGGGGACAATACAATACAATATAATATGATTATTTTTGTATAGCCCATGTGGAAGACGAATGTTCTCTTCGTTCCCTTGTACTAATTCATGTCTGATGTAAAAGCATGCTTTGTTTTAGCAAACAGAAAAATATTTGTGCAAAGGACTCAAGGTCTAAGCATTCCACACATGAGTCTGCCTTATCACGTTTTCCCTTAGTTTACATCTGAACGCCATAACAAACGGGGCCAAGAAATCAAGTTGCACAAGGGGCGTTGAGGGGGCTCAAGGATTGGGTATAATAAACGTGTTGGCTGTTGCATTTTATAATGATATTAAATCACGCATTCTAGGGGTATAAAAACTTGCCCCACCCAACAGACAGGGTTCAGAAGAGCCCTGACGCTGTCATGTATTATTGATTGTCTGCTTTTCTGAAACTCTTCTCACTGTGACTCTGCAAAATAAAGCTGCTTTATAACGACACCTGCTGTCTTGTCTGAAGTCTTCGTCCACACCCAAAATCACACAAGGAGTGCCTCAATGGGCTTTAACAGGCCCTGCCTCTTGACAGCCCCCCAGCCTTGACCCTCTAAGAAGAAGGGGCCTGAGTTGCCTCGAAAACGTGCATCTTGTAATCTTTTTAGTTAGCCAATAAAACGTGTCATTTTGCTTGGCTTTCCTCTAAGAAGACAAGTAAAAACTCCCAAAAAAAAACCTTGTAGGGAAAAAATGGACGAAACCTTGGGAAAGGCAGTTCAGAGAGAGACCCCTTTCCAGGTAGGTTGGGCGTGGAGTGGGTGTCTAAAAGAAGGGGGACCTCATCCAGGTATTTCAAATCTTTAAAGGCAGTCATAAAGCTGATCCAGCAACATTCTTTCAGCTTAAGGTTGAATCACGCTTTTGAGGGCATCAGCGGATATTAAGGGGAAGTACATTTAGGACTGAAGCCAGGAAGCTCTTCTTTACGCAAAGAGTTGTGGGACTCGGGAACAAACTACTGAGACATGGAGATGAAGCAGAAACCTTGACAACCTTTAAGAAGGATCTGGAGGAGATGTTGAGACAATTTAGCTATTAGCTAAACATACAGGCTTGTTGGACTGAATGGTCTCCTGTCATTTGTCAAATCTCATTATGTATCACAAAGTCCAATGACACACACACCAAAACAGGGCCGATTTAAAATGAATCTAATACACTCTTCTGTGGGATGAGGGATAAAAACTGGAGTAGCTTTAGGAAAACTGCAAACACGTGGAGAACATGAAAACTACTCACAGATGATGGCATCAAGCAACCTACAGTCCCAGATGGGGTTAAGGACTAGTCTAGCAACAACGAGGGACACAAGCACACAAGGCAAGCCATATTTGTGTCATCAAGCCACTAGGCAACGTGTCTTTAATTATGCATTTTTACAGCCACCAACATGGGGTCAGACTAATTTGTGCACCATTTCTTTGAAGTGTTTCAGAAGCTAGATATTTAGCCTCCTTTATGGCCCCTTGTATGAGGCTATAATAACAAGAACAAGGAAAGAGAATAGAATTTCAAATGATATTTCTGTGGTCAATTTTACATTTTACATGCTAAGGATAACTTTAATTTGCACAAATATTCTAAACACTGAAGATAAAGATGACTTTGATTTTCTAGAATATTCTAAATACAAAAGAGTTTTGTCTCTTTTTGCCTTGAAAATGTATTTAATGGACAGTCTGGTATGAAAATGATAATAACGCAGCTCTTCAGTGTCACATCAAACAGCTGCCCTTCTATCACGTATGAAAGCTTCTTTTCAGTCGTTTCAGCCAGTCAAGTACACTGAGCACAGCCTTTTTGAGGAATGCCTGCTTGCCCTTCATCTCATGCTAATGTCCAATAATAAAAGGCATAATTTGATTTTACATTTAGGCCAGCCTGTCCATTCTGACAGACTAATTAAATCAAATTCATTTTGTGATTGGAATAGTCCCGTGCCGTAAATGTTTTGCTTTTATAAACTAGTCTCCTGTGTAGAACATATCGAATGTGAACTACTGGTAGAGAGGTTAGTTTAAAATACAAATGGATCTGGGGTTACTGTCACTGCAACTTTCTTTTCCTCTTATTAACTAGGCCAATAATTTGTAAAATGAATTTGCATAAAGTAAATACTCTGGGGCGGCACGGTGGCGCAGTGGTAGTGCTGCTGCCTCGCAGTAAGAAGACCTGAGTTCACTTCCCGGGTCCTCCCTGCATGTTCTCAAAGTGTCTGCGTGGGTTTCCTCCCACAGTCCAAAGACATGCAGGTTAGGTGCATTGGCGATCCTAGATTGTCCCTAGTGTGTGCTTGGTGTGTGGGTCTGTGTGTGTGTGCCCTGTGGTGGGCTGGCGCCCTGCACAGGATTTGTTTCTGCCTTGTGCCCTGTGTTGACTGGAATTGGCTCCAGCAGACCCCTGTGATCCTGTGTTAAGATATAGTGGGTTGAATAAATACTCCGTATGGGTCTGTCTATAAGTATAAAATACTAATGTCTGATCGTCTATTACGTGATTACTCATGAACTTGGGCTAAATCCTTAATCTTGACCCTACTGGTAAGCTTAGCATATTTTGGAAATTCAAAAGATTTTAGGAAGCTGGACAGTTTACTGATGGAGAGAAACGTTTATTGTTAATTAAAGCCCAGCCTTCGCAAGCCCATCTATTAATAATCCACCATAACATGGTTCATACCTATTCAAAACTGTTAATCATTTGCCAACTGTTATGTTTGTAAACAACAGGTGGCGTTCTTCTGACTGTTTATATCTGGCCATTAGTAGTAAAACCCTATAAAGATTAGGGGTACCACCCTGATAACCCTGTATAATTAAGTGACTAAAAAACAAAAGCAAATATGCAGCAATTGCAGAGATGTTTTAACCAAACTGATTCAGTATGGCTGATGTTCCGGTTTTAAGTCATTAAGGTGGGTGCAGGTGGACAGTATGACACAGTGCCATCCCATGGGCCAGCAGGGAATTGCAGTCACTAGTGCCCTTAAGCTGTCCCCGATGCACCAACACACATATTATATATATATATACAGTAATCCCTCCTCGATCGCGGGGGTTGCGTTCCAGACCCCCCTGCGATAGGTGAAAATCCGCGAAGTAGAAACCATATGTTTGTATGGTTATTTTTATATATTTTAAGCCCTTATAAACTCTCCCACACTGTTTATAAATATTCCCCGCAGAGTTATACAGCATAATCCCTTTGTATTCTCTTAGATATTAGGTAAGATTCATTGAAATTATGTATATAAACACACTGTTTATATACAGTAAAACCTAAATATTATTTTAAAGATATTGAGTGTCTCCGATATCACATATGTTACAGCCATTACGATAGACAGGCCACCAGCAATAAATACGTACAATGCAAGAAAAATAGTATACAGTAAATGTGTGTACAGTGACACTAAACGTACGTACATGTACTAAGCACTGTAAGAAGAAAATTAATTATGGTTACTCACCAACAATGACACGATGACTTGTCCGATAACAATGAGTTTAATTTTACTGCACAACAAAGGAGAGCGTTACAGCCCTT
>JANRMT010062844.1:8678209-8703965 GCA_026402145.1 Polypterus bichir lapradei
ATCTATCTATCTATCTATCTATCTATCTATCTATCTATCTATCTATCCTTTGTATATAGTGCCTTTCATATCTATCTATCTATCTATCTATCTATCTATCTATCTATCTATCCTTTGTATATAGTGCCGTTCATATCTATCTATCTATCTATCTATCTATCTATCTAGAAGTCAGAGGTTCCAAAGTGATGGTGGTGGTGGGACAGTGGAGGACTACCAGTTATGTAACAGAAACCATGACGAAAAATGACAGGTCAACTACTTGTAATCCTTGACCAACTTTGCTGAGCTCACAATGAACGCTGCACAAGCTGAGTGACTGCAATGCTGGTATGTGATGGATTTCAATCGTAATTTCCTCTTCTGGTCAATACCGTTCAATACACAGTGTGTGTGCATCCACTAGCTTCATATCAGTGCTGTGTCACTGTTTTATTTATTTTCCTGTTCAGTGCAGTTACGGCAACAACAAATTAAAAATCAATAGATAATATCCCCCTCGGGTTTTTAGTAACATGCTAAAACAAATAACTTAATAAATGTTTTACACGTTTTGGATTCCTTCAATTAACCCTAAGCCCAATACTAACATGAAGTATCCATGTTTGTTGCTCCTACTACAGCAAATGATTTTAGTGCCTCCATTGACTTTTTCATAATAAAATATTCATAACTGCCCAGTTGCTACTGACCCTTTGTTGTTGCTAATTGGGTGTGCTTAGTCCTACTAGTGACCTCTTGCTGTGATAAATTTTTAATCACAAGGATGCTGTTCCTTTGCAGAAAAGGGCATTAGTCATTCTCTTTGAGAAATTGCGCAAGGGCTACAGCTACCTGAGAGCAAACGATTAGTGAAAAGTTTTAACGCAAAGAGGTCACTTCAATTATTTTGGTGTTAAACATCTATTTTTCTTCTTCCATAATTTAGTCATCTGCACATCAAACCTCTACAGCTGAGAAGTAGACGGCCTTACAGTGCACGACTGTCGAGCTCCATGTTTTTAAAATGATGCCGTTAATCACACTGCAGATCTGGACAGAAAAATTAAATAAATTTGTGATTTATGCTTAGCAAAGAGTAATTGAAAGGTGGGAACTAGCCTGTTACTTGTAACATAATCCGAATTAGAGATGTTACTGTATATGACTTTCAAAGTAAGACTTTGAATCACCAAAGAAATGAACCACTTTGGTATTAATAATCAATGCTAACAGTTTTTATTTGTCATTTTTCTCAACAATTTTGACAAATGGATTTTAATAAAAGTGTCCTTTCTAGTATATAAGTATCCACATTCAAATCATCCAACTATTCAGAGAATGTGCTTCAATCATTACTAAGTTTGAACAAACATTAGAACAGACATTTGAGAGATGAGGCGAGTTTATCGAGTCCATTGAGCTTGTTTGGTTAGCTGATATCTGAGTTTTTCCCAACGTCTCACCAAGGCCCATTTTAAAGGTTGTTAATGTTTCTCCTTCAAGTGGCAGCTTGTTCTGCATTGAATGGGCAAAAGCACCTGAAATAATTAAACCAGAGTGACGTGTGATGTCGATTGCTGATCATCAGTATGGGTCAGCGCCCTTGGAAGTTTTGACGTTTTATTATCATACAGTATTCAGTCGTGGTGGATTTAATTAAACTTTTCTGACATTGATCAACAGAAAAAGACTCTTTACTGTCAAAGTGAAAACAGATCTCTGCAAAGTGGTCTAAATTAATTATTAATAGAAAACACAAAAGAATTGATCACATAAGTATGTGCCTCCTTCAAGTCAGTTTTTAGTAGATGTTCCTTTGACAGCCATGACAGCCCACAGTTGGAAGTGTTAACGGTAACTGGCGATTTTCCGCTGGCCTCTTGTGAGTTTGTAGCCTTGGATGATGTAGCTGCTGGTAAGTAAGCCAAGATCAAGCACGGGTCAAACACGTACCAAAAGAAATCTCTCAGTCCAAAAAAGGTGAATTTTAAAAATGTTTAGTGAAAATTCAAGGCAAACCGTCCACACAAGAATTCAGAAAAGTTGTTACACACGTAGAATAAAAGGCAAAAAAGGAAAAAATGTTTCTTCTTTTTAAACTTCAATTGTTTCTATACTTAAGGATGAGTTATTTCTCTATGCTTTACTTTGCATTCAGTACGTTGTAAACATACGGCTCTGCAAATAAAACTGAGCACGTTAAGGTACGGCTTTAAACTGAGTGCCCTCCATACCTTACTTACAGCAAGGCAGGTCACTAACTGAGACTAATCTGTAATCAGAGGGAAAAGAAATAGTCTATACCATTTCAATTCAGCTTGTGGGGGTTATAAGAACCTCTCATAGACTATGCACTAATTTAGATAGATCTCCTCAGTCTGTCAGTGGAGCAGGATGGTGATAGCAGTCTGTCGCTGAAGCTGCTCCTCTGTTTGGAGATGATCCTGTTCAGTGGATGCAGTAGATTCTCCATGATTGACAGGAGCCTGCTCAGTGCCCGTCGCTCTGCTACGGATGTCACACTGTCCAGCTCAGGTGCCCCAAAGACCAGCAGGGAGTCATGGACTATATAGTTTTTATACAAGACCCTGCTGGATACCACAGGGGCCGCAAGAGGGAGCTGCAGGGAGGACTGAAGACTTCTCCATGCCCTATAACCCGGAAGTGCGTCAGAGGAAGAGTGACGTGCTTCCGGGGTGAGAAGAAAAGGACTTGTACCTGACCCGAAAGTGATTGAGAGTCACATGGACTGGAGATTGGAACACTTCATATAAAAGGACTGTGAGAGCTCCCAGACGGCGAGCTGAGCTGGGTGGTAGGAGGGCAATGCGTCTGGGAGTTGGAGGATTGATTTATTTTGGAATATTGTATTTGTGATTGGTTTGTTTATGAATAGTGTGGAGTGGAGGGTGCTTGGTGCATGTAATTATTATAATAAAAAGAATAATTGTGGCACTTTTACCTGGTGTTTAGTGTGGTACCTGAGGGTTCGAGGGAGCGAGAGCGCCCCCTACTGCTACACTGGCGTAGTCGGCAGGATTCTCTGGCCATCGATTTGGCAGAGGACCTGTTTTACAAATATTGTGTATGCAGACAACCCTAAGAAGGTCCCGCTCGAACGCACAGAGGTGAAAACGCTACCCTCTACAGAGAGCACTGCAACAAGAGACCTCCTTCAACATCGATACGTGATGGGGAAAAAATCTGGGAAAAAGAATGAGGATTGCTCAAGAAAACGGGCCCTAGATGATGCCGAGAGTACGTGGGCCTACCTGACGGGAAGCGAGGAAGACCGGGCAATGCGTTACGGCAGTGGGATGGCTGCCGGACATCGGACACGCCGGACTTCCTGAATGGACTGAGAAAACGTAGTAAAGGTTCTAAGGTATGTGCCAGAAAAATGCCCGAAGTGCTGGTAATGTATTATTCCTATTTTTCAGAGGCCTGTCTTTTCACTTTTGGCGACGAGTCGGAGGAATACTTCCCACCTAGGCAAGATGGCCGCGATGACGAAGAGGCTAGCCCATCTAGGAATCGAAAGCAGGGGATCCTATTCGACGAAAAGGGTCATGTGACCTATCCCGGAGCAGGCTGGGAACACCTAAACGACTACAGTCGATCAGATGACCATGAGGGTTACCTTCCATTCGCTGAAAGTGGGCACGTGATTTCCCCAGACAGATTATGGGAAGGAGAAGGTCGACAACAGTACAGAGGTGAGGTCAGCGTTTCCTCGATGGAATCGAGCTCCCTGAAGGGGAAGGGGAAGGCAGGCGAAGCAGCGCCAGCTCTAAATAAAAGTAATGAGGGACAGGACGTGACTGAACGGTCCGCCGATAAAATAGAAAAGGCGGATCGCAGTCGGCCAGTGGTGCCACCCGGCCCTCTAAACTAAGAGACTCCAAATCCCAAGAGCCTTTGCAAGACCCAGCAGAATACATGCCCGGAGAGGACGTGCTTATTGGCTCCCGGCCGGCATGTAAGGAGAATGCGGAAGCAAAATTACCTCTGGCCGAAGTAAATAATTATGTGAACATGCAGGATCTCGAGAAGTACCTCGAGCCCGTATACAATTTCTTTCAGGGCTTAAAAGAGCTGAAGGCTTGAATGGAAGAGCTGGGAGCAACGGCCGAGGTGCCATTTAAGGAGTTAATGAAATATCTACGGCGACTGGGTCTAGAAGCTCCAGTGATGGTCGATGTGGGAATACAGGTGAGTCCGGCCCGTATCGTACAGTATAAAGGGACACAGTGCGAACCGGCACCGCGGTTAATAAGTAGCGGGTGTCAAAGCACAGTGTGCCTGACAAAAGAGTGTGGCGTGATGACAGACGGGGTGGGGGAAGCACCGATCGAACCAGGTACAGCTGAAAAGTGCTGTTACCCGGAGCGATGCCGGGCTGATGACGCCGCCGCCTCAGAAGAAACATAAATCAAAGGGCATGCAAACAGCAAAGGGGCTCTCTTTTCCTAATAGAGAGACTCAAGCTGTGCACCGGCCCCAGAGTAAAAAGGAGATCCCAAAAATAAAACGGGGGTCTTCTGACAGGTTGGAAAACGAGAGGGTGGCTGATGAACCCGTCTCAGCGGAGAGATGGATTGAGCCAAGAGTACTGAGGTGCTTCCAGTGTCACGGAGGAGAGCAACCAGGAGGGCAGCGGATTTGCTGTAATTGTCCTCGGCCAGGTCACGTGTGGCGATGCTGTCCTTGGAGAACAGGGGATCGGAGGGATTCCCGTTATAACATTCCCCCAAGGTTCTCCGGGGAACCTAGACAACCTTGCCAAGGCCCGACTGACGGATCATCCTGGAGGAAGACGTCCCTCGCGGGGCTGGACGCTCAAAATCATGATTTTTCGCTGGGGGGGAAGTATTGTGGACTATGTCCGGCAGTTGATCTCGGCCAAGTCCCCCAAGCCGCCAGATGGAGCCCTCCCTGCAGTATGGAGGTGCCCCAAAGACCAGCAGGGAGTCATGGACTATGTGGTTTTTATACAAGACCCTGCTGGATACCACAGGGGCCGCAAGAGGGAGCTGCAGGGAGGACTGAAGATTTCTCCATGCCCAATATCCCAGAAGTGCGTCAGAGGAAGAGTGACGTGCTTCCGAGGTGAGAAGAAAAGGACTTGTACCTGACCCGGAAGTGATTGAGAGTCACATGGACTGGAGATTGGAACACTTCATATAAAAGGACTGTGAGAGCTCCTAGACGGCGAGCTGAGCTGGGTGGTAGGAGGGCAATGCGTCTGGGAGTTGGAGGATTGATTTATTTTGGGATATTGTATTTGTGATTGGTTTGTTTATGAATAGTGTGGAGTGGAGGGTGCTTGGTGCACGTAATTATTATAATAAAAAGAATAATTGTGGCACTTTTACCTGGTGTTTAGCGTGGTACCTGAGGGTTTGAGGGAGCAAGAGCGCCCCCTACTGCTACAGTGGTTTGAGTTGCACCATTTAACAAACTCCTTGATTAGGTTCCTATGCTCCTCCTCCTGCCCACTCCTGATGCAGTCCACAATAGCAGTGTCGTCAGTGAACTTTTCCAAATGGCAGGACTCCGGAGAATTTATAGGCAAACATTTAATAGAACTAAGAAAATACTTCCATCGTCGTAACAGGATCTAAATAAGTGGCAAATGGCTTTGTCTTGCAATGGGCTGGCACCCCATTCAGGGCTGCTTGTAAACTTGCATCTGATTCTGCTGGGATGGCGTCAGACCTTTCAAAACCCTGAGCTGGAGTAAGTAGGTTTGTCAAAAATGTTAGCTTAATGTTAACTTAGGAGTAGCAAAGCTGCACTGGCATTCTTCTCCAGATTGGTTTCTGATGTACTCCTAAAGCCACTGTACACTCTTAAAAATCAAGGTGCCAGATCGGATTTTAAGAGTGAAGCCATAGGGGAACCTTTCTTGGTTCCCAAATGACCCATCCACATTAAGATTCCAGAAAGAATCTTTATTTATTTAGATCTGTCACAGGCTCCATACAATCAATAAAGACAAATAGATGGTAACAGATTTGTGAAATATCAATGGCTCATTATTTTAAAAGGACTTTCTCTGCATATGTATATAACGCCAGGCTAAGTCCGAGTTTTCTTAATCTGTTAGTGCCCCGCTAGGTAGCCTACCATACATTAACGATTTAAGTTTTTACTTTCTCATATACATAGTATAGAGAAAGTGTAGGAATCGTGAAAAAATTCAACCTCGAGATTTTGATGAATCTTAACGTTTTAGACCTTCCTGAGTCTGAAAATACCATTTTTGAAATGATGTCTTTCTGTGTGTCTGTGTGTAAACACGTTAACTCAAATGTTTTGACTTTGGTCAATGGGATTTTGTACACCTGCTTTATATCACAAATATGGAATTCTATTAACTTTTGGGCCACTTCTGGCAACCAGAAGTGGTATTTTAACTGAATACTTTTGCAAATTTTCAAGTAAACTATGGTTATAACTACAGATAGGTGATTGAAATTTTATATAGATATTTATAATGAGAAAAAGCAAACAGATATGAAATTTGAGAAAAATGACATAACCGGAAGAAGTATTTTATTTAAACAACCATCCCAATTTATTGTATCATGGAAATAAAAATGTGTACACAATATTAAAAACTGTATTCAATATAACGCATATTATTTCAAAAACTATCATTCCTTTTATTTTACTTTATACATCATCAGTTTAATAATAATATATATAAAATCCAACATCTGTACATCTGTCCGCTTTCATGAGAGAACTACTTAACGGATTTAGATTGGGTTTTTTTTCTATAAATTGCTTGAACATTCTGGTTTATTTTGTGACTTCTCTCATCGCTCTATGTATCACAGCTTACGGTACCGATTTATTTGCGCGAATCTGAGAGACACACAGCGAGCCGAGAGGAGGGGTGGTGGGGTCCTGGCCCTCCTCATTCACACGTCAGCCTTGGTGTGTTCCTTACTTCCACTTAGCTAGTGAATGACAGAACTAGAATAGTGTGATCTTGGGCCAAAAACACCAACAACAGGGGGAATGAATTGACATCTGCTCAGTGGCTGGAACTCCAGAAGCAGGAGAGACGTCTTTCATGACTCAAACAGTGGGAGTGTAAAATAAATAAATTGTGAAAGGTCCTTTCAAATATAGAATATTTGAGTCATTGGTCTTTAAGCTGAACTACTAGGGTGCGAGTAATTCCAGCCTTTCTTCCTTCCCTTATACTCTATATTCCTTTCAATGGGTTGTTGCGTTATTTATCTCTCTCTCTCTATATATATATATATATATAATTCAATATCTGTCTGTATGTCTGTCCACATTTCATGAGAGAACTACTGAACGGATTTAGATTGTTTTTGTTTTTTCTATAATTTGCTTGAATATTCCGGTTGATTTTATGACCTCTCTTATTGCGCTAAGAATCACAGTTCACTTGCAGGAGTGAAGTATCATAGTTCACTTCCGGTTCCAATTTATTTGCGCAAATCCGAGAGAGACGCAGCGGACCAAAAGGAGGGGCCGCAGGGCATTCCTTACCTCTGCTTAGCTATCAAATGAGAACTACTTAACGGATTTAGAGATTTAGATCGGGTTTTTTGTTTTCTATAATTTGCTTGAACATTCCGTTTGATTTTGTGACCTCTCTCATTGTGCTAAGAATCACAGTTCACTTGCAGAAGTGATATATTCACGCTAAGCCAAGACAGAGCCTGTGGGCCGAGGGGAGTGGGAAGTATGACGTCAGTAGTCAGGACCCGGGCAGGGCCCTCCTCACAATCCTGTTTCACTACTATGTGGGCAGAGCCATGGGGGATGGCTAGTAGTATATATAAACGAAAGAACAGAACTTTGAACTTGTGCAACTAGTTATTTGTTTTGGGATGAATCTATTAGGATGGACTGAGTGTCTCATTAGGTTGGCCTTTTGACGACAGCTTCTACTAGAAGGTACGAGGTATGGCAGAAAAGTAATGAGACTGGCAACACTGCAAGCGATCTGGCAACGCTGCGCTGTTGTCCTTGATAGAGCACGTGTATCAGTACCCTCCCATAGCTCAGTGCGAGTTTCAACTCCTTCCGTTAACTACGTGATTTTTGTGACTGCTATTAGCGAAGTTGTGTTTTTGGTTGTGCGTCACGCAAAATGGAACAGCGGAATTTGGAGCAACGTTGTGCCATTAAATTTTGTGTTAAGCTTGGAGAATCGGCAAGTGTGACGTTTGAAAAGTTAAAACAGGCCTATGGGGAACATTCTTTATCCCGAGCTGAAGTTTTTCAGGGAGGCCTTCAACTTCGAAAACCAATGAAAACATCGAACGTGTGAACACTCTTGTGAGATCAGACCGTCGTTTAACATTAAGAATGTTGAGTGAACAATTAAATTTGAACAAATTTACCGTTCATCAAATTTTGACTGAACATTTGCACATGCGAAAGGTCTGTGCCAAAATGGTGCCGAAAAACCTCACAATTGAGCAGAAGGACAATCGAAAAAACGCATTCCTGTGGTTCCCCAGCCCCCTTATTCACCTGACCTCAGTCCGTGCGACTTTTTCCTAAACTGAAAAATGTCCTCAAAGGACGTCATTTCGGGACTTTAGAAAACATCCAAAAGAGTGTAACGGACATGCTGAAGACCATACCGGTTGAAGACTTCCAGTGCTGCTACCAATAGTGGGAACAACGTCTCCATCGGTGTGTAGCTGCCCAAGGGAACTACTTTGAAGGGGATAACATTGATGTTTGAAAAAAATAAAAACTTTGGTAAATAAAAAATCAGTCTCATTACTTTTCTGCCACACCTCGTATTCCTATAGTTCTAAAAGTCCCTAGGTAGGCCTCTGGATCAGCGAATTTCAACTGCAAAAGTTTTTAGGGGACACAATCTAAAAATGGGTGAATTTGTAGATGTCTCCACTTGATTGTTCTGAAGATTGTTCTTCAAAACAAACACACTTTTATAAATATGTTTTTTTAATTCATGTATTAAAGGTGAAACAGGGCCCATAAATAACCACATTCATTTATTTCTAATGCGTGTTTTATATTGTTCCCAAAGACACTCACAATATTGTAACCTGGTCAAGAAAGATGACACATCTGTCTTATGATTTCAGACACTGATAGTCAATTCTTGTTATAGATGAAGGGGATGTATCACTCTTGGCATGTGTCAAATCAATCATAGTGAGCAGATTTAACAAGAAACAATCTTCAGGTACATGCCGGACATTTTTTAAATGTGCACAGTAATCAGAATGAAGAAGCAGCTGTCACTAAAATGTTAGTATGAATACCTGCCACCTGAAATAAAGATGACAAGTTTTGATAGAACTGTAAGTTTAGTTTGCATTGCATAATCTTCTTCAGACGAGGCATAGACAGCTGAGTATAACCATTTACAGGTTGAGGGTGTGTGAGGTATTTTATGGTTGTGAACTTTACTAATCGATCCATTTTCTTTGGGCTGAAGTCTGTTTTGGAAGCATTAGTAGCAGGGCAGGAGTTGCCTTGGATGGGACACTACTCTGTCACACGGCATCTCCACTTTAATTATAATTTCCTTAAAAATGTACCCATTTTCTTTTAAAATAAATAAATAAAAGGATCGTTGGTATTTACAGGCATCACAGTTGATCCCATATGGTAAATTAAAAATTAATAACTTGAAAAGAGAAGTAAGAAACTATAAACCTAATCCCTCTGAGAACATATACAAGCCATTGCATTTGAAACAAGGATCAATTAGCTTTTTTTTAGTTAAAAAAAAGTTAAAAAAATATTTTAGAAACAAAACAGTTGTAAAAATACTTTTTGTTTTTTTCTTCTAATAACTAGTCTCCTAGAGTCAGACCTATAACATCTGCAGACACCCATGAGTGAATTTTGCTTAAAAAGTGGGTGGGAACAATTAGATGGCTCACTGTTCTTAACCAATCCAACGTGTCATGAAGGCGGGGCTCCAAGTAGGGGGCGGTGATATTTAACTGCAAAGATCAGAGATGCTCTCATTAACCTGGTCTGACAGATAGCAAGCTTCTGTGTACCATGAACTGTCAATAGCCAAAAAGTCTCCTAAAAAGATTAAGAGCCTATTAATCAGATAAATGTTTGTCGTACGTGTAGAAGGCACGTTGCATAATTTAAAAATAAACATAACTTGCTGCAAGGGAAGGGTGGCGTGGTGGCACATTGATAGTGCTGCTGCCTTGCAGTAAAGAGACTAGGGTTGTATGTTCTCTCCGTATTGGTGTGGGTTTCCACTGCTGTCCAAAGACATGCAGATTAGATGGACTGGGGATACTAGATTGGTCCCAGTGTTTGTAGTTGAGATGTGTGTCTGTTCGCCCTGTAATAGACTGGTGACCTGTGCAGGGTTTGTTCCTGCCTTGTGCCTGTCAAAGATGAGACAACAGCTATAAAAAAAGATTTGGGGCCACCTGTATAATTTTTCCCGTCTGCAAAATAGATTAATTTTTAGTACAGATGTGTACAGGCTTGAGTGCAAAACAGAACTAACAGGTGAGATAGATAGATAGATAGATAGATAGATAGATACTTTATTAATCCCAAGGGGAAATTCACATAATTCAGCAGCAGTATACTGATACAAAAAAAAATATTAAATTAAATAGTAATAAAAATGAAAAAAATAAAAATAAAAAAAGCAGACAATAACTTTGAATAATGTTAGCATTTACTCCCTCGGGTGGAATTGAAGAGTCGCATAGTGTGTTTTAAGGGTATTTGCATACATTTCAGTCACTCCATGTAGAAATGACAACACCAAAGTGTTTGGAGGAGGCCATCTATAGATGAGGCATGATAAGATCATTATGGAAATTTCCAAGTGGGTGGACCTTAAAAGAGTCAAAGTCAATGGAGAGAAAACTCACCACTTGAACATATTAGGTTCTTAGGGAAAGGAGATAAAGCTCTAGTACAAGAACAACTACCAACAACCCCTCAACCATTTTACATCATGCTTCAGATTGGAAGATGTGAGTGGATTTGAAAATGAAACCTATCTTTCCAGTAGAGCTGGTAGTAACTGTAGTGTAGCCAGATTTGATTTTGCTATCCAGGAACACAAAAAATATCCTGGTGGATTTTTAAAGTGTGGCATAGGGAGGGAGGTAATTACGACCAGAACCGGAAGTGATGTCATGGGGGTCAATACTGGAAGGGGAGTCTTCTGAACCGGAAGTGACACCATGGGGCTCCTGAACGGAAGTGATGTCATGGAGGCCAGGTGGAATTTCCCGTAATGTGTCTACAGTGAAAAAGAGAAAGGATCAGTGCACCTCGCCAACCCCTGGTCTGGTGTGGAATTATCTTCCTTTAGCTGCCTCCCAGGCACATGTGTGTGACATGCCCTATGTTAGCTGGCACACCTACGACCCTTTTCAGGACAAAACAGCTTAGAAAAATGACTGACTGTTGCAAGGGAAAAAAGCTTTCTGTAAAATCAGATTATACATCAGCATTTGAAAACATCAGAAGTGGACTGTTTGTCATTGCTGTTGTTCACGGGTACGGTGTAACCCCTATGTGTACATTACAAAGTATGAATGTTTTGGATTTCATTTTTTTCACTGGAGTTTTTTCAGATTTGTATGCTGAATATTATATCATTAAAGATTTATTATAAAAAAAAATGATGTTGGATGCAAGGTTGAAATTTGTGAAAATATATACTGCAAAATATGCATTTAAAATAATTGGTGTGTCACACCCCATCAAAAGGAAGTGAAAAGGGCTGCCATTAATGGAGAGCTGATAACAGATAGCCACATGAGATGCAGATTTCGACACTCATCACTCCTGAATCAGTAAATATGCCTTAATGATACACAGTGTTGTGCATGAACTAGTTCAAAAGTGCGCGTTCATTGAACAAGCTCATTTTTCTTAGAATGGTGAACTTAACGTAACTTATTTGCAAGTGAAGAACGTGAGCTAGTTTTATGTGATATTCAGGATCTGGTTTAGGAACAGATTAAACATTTTGCCTTACCCTGTAATGTAGGAGTGGAGTCGAATCCAAATACGGTATTCAGATAAGCACAAATAGTGGATTTTTACAAATATTTATTTCATATGAATTTTTTTCTATTTATTTTACTCAGAAAAAATAATGTAAAATCAAATAGGCACTGTCAGTGTCACTACAAATGACATGAGCACGCGTTGAAGCTCCCCTTTCGCTTTTAGGAAAACGTTGTACTTCATGAGGCCACTTTATATTTTTCCCCATTGGTCATGCAATATGTGACACAAATTTTGACCTGAAGTGTAATTTGACCGGCAGCATAATAGGTTAGTTAACCTAGACGCTGGTTGCACAGTCACCATTTGTTTCATGATAGTTAGAATTTGTTACTAACCCTCACCTATTCTGTTTCTCTTCTCGGTACTCAAATGTGGCACTTGGTGCCACGGCCCACCTGCCAAGTTGTTTTGCCTGCCTAAGGTAAAGTCATCCCTGATGGAGGATCGCAGGAATCATGGGAAAAAGGGGTCCTTTCATCGTGTTAGCGCTATTTCAGCTGTGGAATGGCCAAATGGGGGAGGCAGCTTGATGGCTGAGGTATCCAGGACTCTAAAAAAAATCCAAATCTTATTATGTGATATCATCTACTGTTAAATTCTACTCCGTACTTCTAAAATTTTTATTTTTAAACTGTATTGAGGATTTGTACTGTTCTGTGTATTGTATTGTATTGTATTGACCCCCTTCTTTATGACACCCACTGCACGCCCAACCTACCTGGAAAGGGGTCTCTCTTTGAACTGCCTTTCCCAAGGTTTCTTCCATTTTTTTCCCTAAAAGGGTTTTTTTTGGGAGTTTTCACTTGTCTTCTTAAAGAGTCAAGGCTGGGGGGCTGTCAAAAGACAAGGCCTGTTAAAGCCCATTATTGAACTCCTTGTGTGATTTTGGGCTATACAAAAAAATAAATTGTATTGTATTGTATTGAATTGTTTACAAAGTTGGAAATAGAACGGTAATTTATATGTATACTTGCATCTATTTAATTTCTTAAATTGGTAAATATGTCATTTGTGTTTGTTGCTGGGTATAACTCAGTAAAGTGTATTTAAATAAAAAAGTCAGTCAGTCAGTCATTATCCAACCCGCTATATCCAAACACAGGATCACGGGGGGTCTGCAGAAGTCAATCCCAGCCAGCACAGGGCACAAGGCAGGAACAAATCCCCAGGCAGGGCGCCAGCCCACCACAGGGCTAAATTAAAAAGTCTTCCTAATTATTGTATTTTATTCCAGAACACTGTGATAGCCTAATATAAGGCATGCAAAATTGAAAAAAGTAAACTCACGGGTCATTTCTTCTCACTCCTTAAAAAATACAAAATGAGCTGAACATAAATGAGTTCAAAATTGAAATGGTGAACTATGAACGTGAATTTATTCATTTTAATCTGTGTGAACTGAACATTGAGCGAGTTCTTGTGAGGTGTGAACTTGCACAACAATGATGACACTGACATAATAGACAGCAGAGACACAGACGAGGCTGCATAGCATCCAACTTCTCAGAGAGCGGCTAAACGAGTAAGTAAGTTAACACTACTGTCAAGCTGGAATTGCAAACATGCCATGCCAGAATATACTGTAGCTGTGACAATTTAATATGTACTAAACACATTGGTAACCATGCTTTGATAAACTCTATTTGCTGATGTTATGTGATGCAATAGTCAAAATGATAGAAAGATATCATAGCAGACAGAAGCACTTCTAAAACACGTGGTGCCAAGAACCTACAGTGGTCTATGCCTGCGTTTATGTATGTCTGCACTCATTACATTGTACAAATTCATCATTAAGCTTCAGTTACCCTGTGCTTCTAAGCTCGTGAACCGATAACAGCCATCATACAGTGATCCCTCGCTATATCGCGCTTTGACTTTCACGGCTTCACTCGATTTTAAATGTAAGCATATCTAAATATATATCACTGATTTTTTGCTGGTTCGCGGATTTCTGCAGACAATGGGTCTTTTAATTTATGGTACATGCTTCCTCAGTTGCTTTGCCCAGTTGATTTCATACAAGGGACTATATTGCAAGATGGCTGAGAAGCTACCCAATCAGAGCACGTATTACATATTAAATAAAACTCCTCAATGATATACGATATGCTTCCCGTGTGGCGCTTCGCATACTTGAAAGCCCAAACAGCACATATTGTTTTTTGATTGTTTGCTTGTCTCTGCCTCGCTCTCTCTCTCTCTGACATTCTCTGCTCCTGACGGAGGGGGCTGTTTGCCTAGAGGATACGGACACTCTTCTAAAAAATGCTGAAAGAATACCTTCACATTGCTGCCTTCCTTGTAGCTGCTTTGTCAGGCGGTGCCTCGCAAACTTAAAAGCCCAAAAAGCCCTATTGATTTTTGATTGTTTGCTTTTCTCGCTCGCTCTCTCTCTCTCTCTGACATTCTCTGCTCCTGACGCACACTTTGAAGAGGAAGATATGTTTGAATTCTTTTAATTGTGAGACGGAACTGTCATCTCTGTCTTGTCATGGAGCACAGTTTAAACATTTGACTAAAGGGTGTTATTTCATGTCTAGAGGGCTCTAATAATGTTAGAAAATGTATTTAGAAGGTTGTAAACAGGTTTTCTATGCTGTAACTGCGAAAATATTCGATTTATAAATAAAGAATCCTACTTCGCGGAAATTCATTTATCGCGGCAGAGTCTGGAATGGATTAACCGCGATAAACGAGGGTTGACTGTACCTTTTTTCCCTCAGCGTCAAGTCTTTTATTCACTCTCTCCCTGTCTTTCCACAGTTATTTTATGCATTTTTCTAATGTTGGAGTAGAAATGGGACACTGCAACCCTAAACATTTAAAGTGCACGGACTGGAGGAAACTGAGGATGTGTTTTTATCTATATAAGGAACATCTGTGACAAGGTGGACCACAGTATTAGTGGTCTTCATACAGTTTCAGATATTAATTGTTTATCGATTAAACACTTTTATAAACACGTAAATGACAAACTTTCCATTTTTTTCGATCCTGAATGGGTGCAGAGAGATGCTGTTTGGCAGTGGTCATTATGTTTTGTTCAGATGCCTACACACTGACTCACGCCATAGATACCTCTGCCATCATGGAGTGGGAAGCATGTAAAGTTGCCAGCACACATGCAGTGAACGTTCCAAGTAAAGCCTGGAGAGAGCCGCAATAGCAACAGACAGTGTACCGCCGTATTCAGACGTACGCAGAAGTTTACACTCACTAATATAGTGAGTTCCTACTGGAACAAAGATGTACACGCTTAAAAATATTGGTTCTTTAATGGCACTTTATGCTCTTTACTGGGTTGTGTGGTTCCGCGTAGAACTATAGCTTGATAAAGAACCATTTCATTACTTGTGTATGAATTTGTTTCTTTGTGCTTTGAAAACTTCAACTGAAGTCTTTAATGTATGGTAGGCCACCTAACAGGACACTAACAGATTAATCCTGGACTAAATCTGTGTTATGGAATGTAATATGCAACAAGAGTCCTTTTAAAATAATGACCCATTAATATCTCATAATCAAGTAATCATTATTTATGATTATTTATTTAGTCTATTACTGATCTAAATTAATAAAGGTTCTTTCTGGAACCTTCCTGTGGAGGGATCTTTTGGGAGCCAAAACTGTTTCCCCTATGGCATCGCTCTGGAGAACCGCTCAGGCACTTTCGGTTTTTAAGAGTATAGTGTGGTTAGTATCGCTACGTGTGCAATCATTGGTTGAAATCCCAAAAGCGTTCAAAGGGATTGGTTAGTGAAACCCCAAAGTAAAACACTCACATAGACCCTATGGGTTGTCCCAACAGTTAATCACTTAGAGAGCAGTAAGGAGAGTGAGAGGAGTGCTCTTTGCTGTAAACCTCCAGTTTAGTAATGAAGTGGACGCATTCGCTGGGTAGGACAGGTTGAGTGCCATGTGGGTTTATTGGACATTTTTGATTTTGATCTCTTTTTGATTTTATTTAGAAGAACTTCCTGGACTTTGTTACTTGGAAGAAGAAAAGCTCAGCTTTTGTTGATTTTTTTTTCTGCAGAAGCAGACTGTGTAAATAATTGCAAATAGTAATGTAAATGTAAAGTTTGGCTCTTTGTGCCTTTATTATTTTTGTACATTATTGCTGGAATTGACTGATTATTAATATTTTTGTGCACTTTTCTGCAATAAAGGACTTATTTTGTTTGAACCTCAACAAGTGTCTGTGTGTATCTCATTGTGTAATAGTTTAAAGTTTTGTTCATGAACTGCAGTACAAGATGCCCATGAATTAAAGCCGTGCTGGAGTTCAAGGGGCACAAAGCGTCACAAGAGTGTAGTCTTATATATTCCCACTTGTTATCTGTGAGATATCCTGCTTAGAACATTACATGTTTCCTCCCAGATTCATCTTGCAGTTTCTAGTGACATTTTGCCCTTATTTTTTTACCTTAATGGGGGGAAGAGCACACTTGAAGAGATTCCCAAAGGACCCATCCACATGAAGGTTCCTGAAAGAAGTTGTATTTATTTAGATACGTAACAGAGGCTCCTACAGTGAAAACGCATAAATAGATGGCAAAAGATTTGTAAAATACCAATGGGTCATGACTTTAAAAGAACTCGCACTGCATACAAAACCGCATTTCTGATTTTCTTAATCTATTAGTGTCCTGCTAGGTAGCCTACTAAAAACATAAAACATTTCAGTTTTTTCTGCATATTAGAAAGCATTTTAATGCACAAAGAATCAACTTCATATACAAAGAACTGTCCTCAGAATGAAATGGAGCCTTGTCAAGTCCTAGTACTACGAGGAACCACACAACCCAGAAAAGAACCATAAAGTGCCATTAAAGAAGCAGGAGTTTTAAGAGTGCACCTGGCAGCATCAGATGTCTCTCAGTGGCTTGGCAACCAGTATTACCAATGCAAGTGTGCTTTCTTTTTCTATTATTTAGAGCCTTGTGGGGGCTTTCTTTTGTCTACAGTTACTGGCTATAATTCTTATCTAGGCCTGGTAGCCTTAGATCAGGGCTATTCAATTACAAATTCAGTTGGGCCAGATTTTCAAACCAAGAAATGTAGCTGGGCCAGACATTTGCAGTGGCCAGTAAGCAGCAGGTGAACACACATTTTAAACCAACACAAATGAATGTATTAAAAAAACAAGTAATGTTTAGTCATTGTTTCCATTTAAAATTTGGTGACATCTGACATTGGCACATCAAATCTCTCTATTATAAAAAAAACTCCTGTGATGAGACGTGACTTTTTCCTGCAATGAGACACAATCTTTTAAAGAGAGACAGCGAGACAGGGACACATTCACGTCCCGCGAGACGGACAAGTCACGTCATACTTACAACCTTTGGAAGCAAGTCCCATGATACACATGCAGAGCAGGTTAGAGATAATGGAAGTAGGAAAATTCGAAACAAACAAACAAAATGAAAATATTACTTGGGGAAATAACAGAACAGTGAAAAGAGATCAAATATTCAGGTGCTGTACAGGCTTTTAAATGTTCGAAGCACCGCACGAAATGCAGAACACGTGACACAGCAGCGGCAGCAAGCCAGCAGCTGATCGAGAAAAGAGGGGGTAAAAAAAACAACTGTTACTTGCTTCCCATTGTATCACCGTTTAAGAGGGGTTTCGGAGGAGCAACCGTGTCTCCTTGGGGTGCATTCAGCCCCCCTCTTCACAACGGCGCGTGGCGCTGGTGGGGGTGGAAAGGGGTTAGCAGTACATAAAAAACAATAAAAAGCTATAACTGAAGAGAATCTGAGGTAGTAGCAATACTTTTTTCCACTTTTGAAATAAAAAAATATATATATGTTGGTCATATCTAAACTACGCACATCTCAAACTGTTTAAAATCAAAAATCGGGAGCTGTCCCTCACTAGACTTTCTCGTTTATTCAGATATGGTGATGGATATTTGAGGAGTAAACCGCAAGACAGTTATTATATACATTAAAGAACCATCAACAATAAATCAAATCAAATTAATAATATATTGAACAATTATTATAAAAGTAAAGTTGAATAAATCAGACTTTGTAGCTGAATGAATAAAAGGTAAAGTACCACTTCCGGTTAGCAGAAATAGCTGAAAAATTGACAGAAATCTACATTTTGTACCTAATACTTGTATACAAAATTTGGTTGACCCAACTGAAAGCCTACTCAAGTTATCGTGTTTACATACACACACACACACAAAAAGACAGACCACACAGACATAATTCCAAAAATGGTATTTTCGGACTCAGGCAGGTCTAAAACGTCAAGATTCATCAAAATCTTGAAACAGAATTTTGGAGGATTCCAATACTTTCCCTAAACTTCGTATATGAGAAAGTCAGGGCGGTCTAAAACATTGAGATTCATCAAAATCTCGACATCAAATTGTTGCACGATTACAATACTTTCTTTATACTTCGTATACGAGAAAGTAAAAAAAGTGCACAATATTAGCAATAACGTTTGTTTCCCTTTTGAAATAAAATACACATGTTGCTCAAATCTAACCCGGGCACATCTCAAAGTGCGTACAATCAAAAAAAGTGCATAGTATTAGCAATAACATTTGTGTTCCTTTTGAAATATAATAAATATTTTGGTTTTATAATAATAACAGTTCTTTATATTTACGTGCTGTTTTTCTGACTACTTAATATACTTTGCACCTCACGTGAACCTGTGATCTTTTTAATGTGAGGCAGCAGCCCTGCGATTGCGCCACTACCTAAATAGGACCCAGCTCCATTACAAAGTGCATTTAACAGAACAAAAAACCTATCAGCGCTATCAAATTGTCTGTGCACAAACTCATAACAAGAGATAAAAGTAGCTAACTAGACATGAATACAATGTCTACAGCATGCTGTGGGAACACAGGTTTGTTTTAGATCACCACATGTGTGTTGATACTGTGATGTGCCTCACTACTGTGTGGGCTGAGGGGGTGGAGTCTTGGGTGCAGGGCACCTCCCTAAAGACAGCTGAGTGACAGGATCAGAGTAAGAGGGAAGCGAATGGTAAAAGAGCAGAAAGAGATTCCCCTGGAGAGGCAGCTCCTTGGGCAGGTCGTCACAGTATCACAAACTACTACCACCTCTTGCGGACGCACAACAATGCGCTGCATTGTGGGTTGAATGTTGTTGGGCTATGCAGAGTACTGCATATATGGGCTGTACTACTGCAAGAATTTCGGAAGGCTTGTGAAATTTATTTTTCTCGGGGTTTCTGGCAGGATCACAGGCTGGGCTGCTCAGTGGGGTGCTTCATGGGCCGCCATTCAAATAGGTCAGCCTTAGATAGTAAATTATTCTTACCAGTATGGCTATTGCATGTAATACATGTAAAATGGATATAATTTATTTGTCTATTCATGCATGTTCATTCAAGACTGTGAAAATTGTAACCCAAGTTCAACACACAGAAAAACTAACAAGAATAGTTTCAGTCTTTATTGTAATCTAGATTGAAAAGTGCCATTTTCATATTGAATGCTTCAAGAGAGAGATGAAACTGACGCTACCCCTGAAGTTCATGAATACTACATGGATTGTTAATTTAAAATCTGCAAAACACAATTTGACTTGTAAGAATGTATATCAAAAGCAAGAAAATAAGTCAGATTAAGTTGAATAGCAAATGCCACAGATAATCCTAATTACCTGCCAGATGGCATGCAGTCGATTGAGTGGATTTGGCTCCCATCTCTTATTGGCACCTTCATGCTTTACTTACTGTATTTGCTATTAATATGTGCTACGGAAGGCTTTATTAGGAGGAAAAATAAAATGAAAGCCTCACTATAAATTTTCCGACATCATAAAAGCCACACCAAAGTGAGAAAAAATTATAAGGAGAGTCCATTCATGTGTTCAGACGCCGAGTTTCATCACTGCAGCATAAATGAATTGATTATCTCAGTTGTCTTTGCCACAACTTGGGAGGCACATCTTCATGCTGTTAACTGTCAAAGACAAAAAGGGTGCACCTGACTGTCAGGGGGCTTCAACATCAACCTGAGATGGATTGTAAAAGATTACCATATCCCATTGTAATCAAATTACCCTGATGAGGTGACATAAAATTGTAATGAATTACTTGCATATGAAAGAGGCAGGCGGCAAGTTGGCACTTTACTAGTCTCTAATTGTGCAGCCAGATGGAGCTGGGTACAAAATGCCTAGGACGTAGCGAACCTCATGGGAAAGATGAGATAGGCTTGCACATTTGCATGTGCATAACTGAATAGCCAAAATATGTTTAATATTAGATCAAGGGGAAACAAACTTTCTAAAAATCTATTTAGAGTGTGTGAGGATTCTTGGATTCTAATGGTGACATCTCAGTGGTATCGCTGAAGGGATGTTTAGACAGTTTGTCTGGCTGCTGTTCCTCCAAAAATAAAGCTTAGCCGAGTCACTAGTCAATCTGAAGGTACTGCTGCAGTTTGTGAGAAGACGCCCTTCACGGCATCTTCATGAGGGATAAAAAAATATTTGGCATTTCTAATTACAATTCGATCTGTTAAAATCTAGCTTTTCTAACCTCTTGGAAAAATTATTCAATGTGACTTGATCACTACAAGAATTATCTTTGTCTCCTGCCTTTGAGGACTGGTGAGTGCTAAGTATTTACTTCAGCAGAGATATTATTTAAATCAAGATAATCATAAGGATCTCCTGATCACTTAGTGTATGGAGTGTCCGATTTGGTTTGAAGGCTCTAAACTGTACAGAATTCTGATTATAAGTTAAACGTTATTTTATTCCAAACTATATTAAGGGTGTGGCGAGTGGCTGGGGGTGGTACCCAGCCAGGACGCCCAGAAGGACCAGAGGAGGGCTTACGCCTCCTCCAGACCACCAGGGGGCAACCGCCCTGGTGGCTTTGGGGACCACGGGAACAGAGCTTATAAGCTCAACCCTAATAGGGGCCCGTGGTCACCGTCAGGGAGCGCCCCAATGCCTGAGGATCCCTGGCCCTCAGCACTTCTGCCACACCCAGAAGTGCTGGGGGGAAGAAGACCAGGGACACCCGGAGTGATTCCGGGTGCGCAGCCAATACTTCCGGCACGCTGAGGAGTGCCGGCGGAAGCTAATCGGGAGGCACCTGGAGCACATCCGGATATGGATAAAAGGGGCCGCCTCCCTCCATTCGAGGGCTGGAGTCGGATGGAAGAGGACAGAGCTCGGAGGAGAGGAGTGGAGGCGGTCAGGAGAAGAGAAAGGCATTGTGTAGAGGGCCTGGACTGAGGGTGATTGGTTCTGCGGCACTGGGTTGTGTGCTTCAATTTTGTAAATATTATTGTAAATAAACGTGTGTGGGTTGAAACCAACGATGTCTACCTGTCTGTGTCCGGGCTGTTTCCCACAATGGTTAAAGAAAACCTGAAGCCTATAATTTGTTTTTTTCTATTGTGGACACCAGGGGTTCTCCATCTTTCCAAACACCCAACACAAAGGCACAGACGTGAGTATAAAATAAACAACAGGATTTATTCATGGGAAACGCATCCCTAAACAGTTTCCCACCACAGACACAGTCACAAAGCAGCACACCATAATAAATCGATCTGCCACTGTGTCGTCTCTTTCTTTCTCTCTCTCTCTCTCTGTCTTTGTCTTTCTGCCTCCTCCACGCAGGCTTCAACTTTCTTCCTCCTGACTCTGGATTCCGGAAGTAGTGGCAGGCAGCTCCTTTTAAGTAATCTCCAGAAGTACTTCCGGTGTCCCAAAGGCTTGACCATGAATACTTTCGGGTAAGGATGGAGTCCCTCAAACTAGGGCTCCCCAGTCCCTGCAGCACCCATGGCACCCAACAGGGCTGAGTCTCAGTATCAAGATGCACTGTGGGAAACCGTGGCTCTGCCTCAACCCAGGGGGGCTGCCATCTATCGCTGCTGAGCATGCTATCTCACCCGGTCCTTCCATCTCCAGTGCATCCCAGCCGGGTAAGGCTGCTGGCCGTCCCTTACACTGTTCATCTATCCATTATCAAGCCTGTTATGAACCACAAAGAAATGAAATTCCTCCAAAAATGCCCTTTAGAAGTGGAAAAACCATCAAACCATGGCTTATCAAACCAAAGGCAAACACTAAATCTTTATAAATAAAAAGGTGTATTTTTTAAAGAGGCTCTGTTTAACAAAAATAAGCCATGAGCAGCACACATAGACACTGCCTTCAAAAGAGGCAATCCGAAAAGCAAAGTCCCAATTCACAAGACAAACAATGATCACAGAAACAGAATAAAAAGTTAAAAAATCCAGAATTCAAAAAAGGCATCAAACAACTGCGAACTCACCAAACACATAGCACATTCTATGAACCGCAAGGGACTGTGGGTTTTCTTCAGCCTTTACAGAGCTGAGGGTAGTTCAGTGTGGTGAAGTGTAGGTGGTCCCATCTCTTGGGGAACCACCTACAAAACACAAGGAACAAAGAAAAATACACATTGACATATGAAAATTACATTTTCCACACTGGTAACATAATAAGATAACAAAATAAACACATATGCGACCTTTACATCCTTTCCAACCCTGGTTGTAACATAACAAAACCCGCTTAGAGGGCCATGGAGGCCGGGGCCTGTTATTTCAGACAATGGCAGAGAATTGTGACGATGCGGGTTCACTGCATGTTCCCATCTTCTGTCCGGGAGCCCTTGAACCCAACAACGTCGGTAATGTCACTGATAGAGCTCGCAGTGAGGCACAACAATGGAGCAAGGGGATGGTGTACAAAAGTGCCAAGTGCTTTTATTAAAAACAACAATCAAAACGATGTTCAAATAAATAGTGCAGTGAAAAAAAGTCATTAAATAAATGATCCATAAAAACAGAACTGAAAAGTGGAGGTTAAAATCCATTAGAAAAAATCTTTAAAACAACGAGGTTAAAATAGCGTAGGGAGCAATGCTTTAAAAACACAAAGCCCAGTGTCTTCTTTTTACCTGGCGGCTCCCCTGCTTCTCCCGTCTCGGCTTCTCAACAGGGGAGTCACCCTACCTGCAGCTGACCTTCTCTCTACCTGCTTCAGCTGATCGGATCGCCTCACCGACCCCTGGCTCCAGTAGGCTCCTCCAGAAAATGACTTGGGTTCCACAGTGACCAGGACGCCCACACTGGGGAATACACACCTCAAGTCCCGATTCCCGCTGCCTTCCGCGGCCTTACACGGAGAGTCATCCGCTTTCCGGTCACTCCACATCTTTAAAATAAACTCAACGGGAGCGACCACTACGACTACTCCCCAGGTGCCGGCCCGACACCCAGACTCCCTGCTCAGCTGCACGCGAGCCTGCACTTGCTCGCTCGCTCTCCCGCACCGGCTTTCTCTCTCTCTATCCACTGTTTCCTGCTTTCTTCCTGTAACCTCCGTTCTCTCTCTTTCCTTTCTTCCCTCTCTTCTTAGCTGACTCGCACTTCTGTTTATCAAGAGGGGGCGCGGCAGGCGCGGCAATCAGCAGCTCCTGGGAACAATTACGGATGTAGACCATTTCTCACCTGTGCACTTAGGCGAGAAACGCCCTCATCACAAACTCCTCAGGAACTGCTTCGGCCACACCCTACCATGCCCCCTCGCTAAGCCACGAGTACGCCGATTATTTATTTTAAAACTGGCCTTAGAACGGGAGCTGTGGACCCGCTATACCACAAGAATATAACGTTAATAACTTGGCTAATTTAAGATCTGGCCTCATATCTTGCTGTGGGTTCCTTAAGGGTTTATGTAAGTGAAATTCTTGTGATATTCTCTGTGATTTCTAAAACATTTTGCAATTGTTTTTTTTTTAAACAGTTGTTCTAGAATTTTTAATCTCATGCTCTCATAAAGAATGGAGATAAGAAAGTTTCTCATAGAATAGGCATCTTTAGTGACCAACACTGGACAACAGCAAACTGTTACAAAAAGTCCTTACAAAAAGTTCTCACTACTTGTATGCTCATAACATCCCAAATACGTGTATTTTTTACTGATAAAATCTAGTAAACAAAAATGGAACGTGTTCAGATGCTCCCGAACATTTGAATTAATGATCTGAAAATACAAAGTGAATCTGACTAAATGAGAGACAATTGCAATGTGGTCAGTGAAGGACAGCTTGTTATTGATCATCACTCCATGGTTGTGTATGGACTTGGTGGATGTTAGTGATAATGAGAGGAGCTGAGCAGAGATGGGGTGTTGAATAGACAGGCTGGCTGGCATAACAAAGACATCCGTCTTTGCCAGACTGAGCTGGAGATACTGCAACTGGACTATCAAGGGATATTAAGTGTCTTGGATATGTTCTTGTCTGACTTATGTTTTTCAGAAATCTTCTGATGAAGTTTTTTGGAGTTTTCTTTTGTCTTCACTGTGTAGGTTAGGCCACCATACTGATCGACTGCAAGCTACACCTTCCACCACACTGCCAGTGACCCAGACAGGTGATCTCCATTGAACTCATTTTGTGATGTCTAAAACCAGTTGGACGCGCCAGTGATGAGCTCCGTGTGTCATATTAATGAGTGTGAATACTAATACGAGTGATTATTTTGTGTTTTATATTTTTAGTTCATTTAGACTAATTGTATAGGACTGTTTTCACTTTGACATAAAAAAAATCATATTCCTTAAAAAATGCAAGTTAAATCAACTGAGATGCAATGATGTATAACAATAAAATGTAAAAAATTTCCAACAGGGTGAATACTTTTTATAAGCACTGTACTAATTTTGAAAATATGGACTTGAATCCATGATGCAGATCATCACCGTTCCACTTAAAGTCTACCCTATAGATAAATTCTTCAGATAAATAATTCTGAATAATCATTTGTACAGAACCCATATATAATGAATGAAGTATGGAGTTTGTCAGATTTAACTGCATTGTTGACTATGTGTCAGTTTCCGAAGTGATACAGTGGATGTGTCCCTGGTGCCGTGTTCAGAGATCACCAATGAAAATTTCTTTTTGATTAAAAAATCTTCTCCATGCTCTGTTTTCCCTCCTCTCATTTTTCCAGTTTTCGTACAGTCTTATTCCGCGTAGCTTCCATCTAATTCTCAGTTTTTAAAGCACAACACATTCTTTAAATGTGGATTTTCTGTGCTCTTCTAAATCAACAGGGCTTTGTCTGTTTAGTTGGAGGTGATATGCAGTATGGTTGAGAACCTTCTTGAAAACAACTGTACCTCTGCTTATTAAAGAAGGAATGTTAACTTTTAATAAGTACAACTGAATGTCACTTGGAGCTGAATGAATAATTAAGTCTCTGAGGTAAAGTGCAAGCAGTATTAAGAATGCAAAGCTTTGGGAAAGAGGAAATTTCATGAAAAAATATATTCCCTGTTGGCAGCTTATTACAAAAGGACAAGAATTCCATATAATCACATAAGGTCCAATCTCTTCCGGCTTCATTTTTAATGCAGAATATGATTTTATTCATTAATGTTCTTCTTGGTGGCAAATCTTTAAAAGCTTCACATCCATGTTTTAAGTAGAATGTGGTGTAACCGCCACTCAGTAATCCCAAAGGTATACTATAGTTTATTTAGATTGGGAAATCCGCAATGAAAAAGGAATGTCTAAAAGGAATTCTCATGTGTCTCTACATACAGAGCAAATTCTACAGTTATTCTAACTATGCTACCACTTTGCTTTGATAATGTTACAGAAAATAAAATTTTAGGAGTCCACACCTGCAGGCTCTCATAGAACATTTTCCTGA
>JANRMT010062844.1:8704365-8746676 GCA_026402145.1 Polypterus bichir lapradei
TATATATATATATATATATATATATATATATATATATATTGTCACTCATGGATTTTAACCCATGTGGACATCTCTTGAGAGACCTGAAAATAGCTGGCCACTGATGGGTCTCCATCCAAAATGACAGTGCCTGAGGGGATCTGCAGAGAAGAATGGACAGAAAATCCCCAAATCTAGAAATGCAAAGCTCATTCAAACTGTAATGGCTGCCAAAGGGGCTTCAACTTAGTCCTGAGTAAAAGTTCTGAGTACTTATATCAATGGGATATTTCCATTTTTTTTGTTCTTCATGTTTTCGCTTTGTCATTCTAAGGTATTGAATATTTCTTGATGTGGGAAAAATTAAATTAAACGACTGCAACATAACAAAATGTGAAAATAGTGAAGGGGTCTGAATCCTTTGTGAATCCACAGTACGTTCTTGCACGAGTAGATGGTGGCGTCACGAGCAAGTAGCATATGAAGTGAAGAGCCGCAGTGGAGAGAGAAATGTAACTGCATTACGAATCTTAGTCCCTGCACTAATATTTGAGTATTGTTTAATATTTTAACCTTTATTTCTTACTGTTATTTTAATTAAAATTTTGTTTCATGGTTGTCACCATTTTGGGCTATGACATATATACTTTTTTTTTAATCAAAATTTTACCAGTGACATAGCAATTAAGAACAATCATGACAGACTCCAGCAAAGTCCATTATAATATGGCTATAAAACACCCACCCCACGATGCCCAGCTCCCCCACCCAAATTCCCATCCACACCTGGCCTTGTATGAAGACAAGTAGTCCTGGAAGGAAGGCACAATGGCAGAGGTAGGTGCGTATCTCCACTACTCAGCTAAACAAATCAGTAGCACAGATCTGCATTTACGCCCACAGACCTGGCGTTCGGACTTTGGTTTTATACCGCAAGCCCTTTTTGTTCATCCAATCCTCATTTACGTTACCCAAGGACTTCCAATAAACTGTCACGTCGGGACGTGCAGCGTTCATCGACACCTGCTCAGATGCAGTCCACCCTATTTAAATTATTCCCGCATGCGTACCCATCTGTCTTGGTGATGTGGAGGCTCTTCATTCAGCCTCTGGTGAGAGCTGTTTTACTTTCTCACATTTTCTTTTCTATTCCCTTTTGCCAGCTACTTCTGACCTGTTCCCCTGGATTTAGATAACGGCATTTTTGTCTTGTCTCCTGCGGCGGTTATGGGAATGTGCCTTTGCACTTGAGCGCACTCGAAAGAGGGCTTCACATGCGTGCCTTGGCATCGGCCAGTTCAAGCCCCATGGTTTGTTCTTGGAGCTCCTGTAGGCCTCCTTGAAGCCCTTTGACCATCCTTGGGCTCAAACGCTGGTGAAACCTTGTGGGCTGCTATGTTAATCTGGCAAGGAGGTGCTAAAACAGGTAAATAAAAACTTTATTTCTCCAGCCTTTTTTCTTCCCAGTGTCTGCGATAAACTAAGTGGCTGTCTCTATATTTACTTTATTCCTACAGCCACTAAACCTGGCTTATCATAGGCATACCTTGCCAGTCATGTCATTGCAACATACTCGTATTTAGACTCGAGTGTTTGATACATCCATCTCCTGTTTCTTTTTTGTCTCTGCCTTGCCCCATCACTGGTAGAACACTGAGAGAGTCCTGTAATCTGACCTTCTCATAGCAGCAAGATCCATGAACTGCAGTCGCTAAGTGTGATATGCTCTTCTACTTGAAGTCATGTAGTGTGACGCTAGGCCTTACAAGCAGCTTCCATATTTTAAAAGTCGCTATTTTGTGTAAACAATACCAGTGGCCCTTCAATACTTGCAAATTGTTTTCTGAAGAAGACTACAGCGTTCAGTGTCAGAGCATCCCTGATATGTTCGGCCCATCGTGAATTCACAAGCAGTGAGGCGTCATCAGCCACGATGGGCGTTTCTAGTAGAAGCTTCTCTCAGTGTTTGCCTCTTTTGCTGCTTGCTCTTTGGTCTGGAATCTTACCATTAATACATATGAACATTTCTGGATACATTAATAATAAGCCAATTGTGAATCCAAGACCTATTAGAGCCAACTGGCCAGTTGAGTATTTGATGGCTCCAAAAACATATTGGCACATAATAATATAAGCATATCAGCCATCTGCAATGGGTTTCCAAAAAGTCTCTGGCACGTAGCTGCTTATTGATTCCTGGCTTAGGGCTAAAGTACGTTAAGAAGCTGGCCATCAAACCATTACCGTACCCTTAACAATATTTATATCAGTCATTTTGGCCATTTTGTAAATGTTGTACTGGGCAGTCTTCTTCTTTTAATTACCAAAATATTGCTTTATTGCAGTCATATTTAGATATTTACAAGAATTTTTTTTATTTTAAAGTGGTAAAATGAAAATAAATGCCACTTGCCAAGGTAGGATAAGGAGGATACAATTTTAAATCGGTTAGTTTTGCCTTCAGCAATTAATAAATAATAATTAAATGGTAAGGCTCCCACTTTATATTTCTTACCTTTCTCTACTGTAGAAGGCAGGTCTCCAGCCATTAGGCTTCTAACAAGGCAACTGAAGCACACTCGTTTTAAGAAACAGAATAATTTAAGTTATTGCTAAACACAAAGATTAGAGAAATACGATAACTGCATAAATATGTTGACATAGATGATAGGACAAAAGACAGACAAACACGTAACACAGAAGAGGCTGGCTGTTCACTGGCTATTTAGAGTTCTAATTTATTTTGGAGGCAGTTTATAATACCTGGTTTTTAAGGATGGTGTCTGATATTGTGTACTCCAGGTTCAAGTGGATGACTTTTCTTGTGTTGGCATGCACTCTTTCTCCTTGTTACATGGTCCTTTGTTCTTGGTGTGCTGTGCTTTTCTCATCTCATTATTAGGCTCTTTGATGGGTACTTGGCAACTTCATAGGGAAAAGGATTACTCTTACTGGCACAAGAAAGAAGACGCTAAAGTTCCTTTCTTGAAGTAATGGCTGCTTCTTGGTCTCCTCAGACTGGGCTCAGACACTTGCACAGAACTTGGCTTGGATCTTAGCTTTCAACTTTTCAAGGAGAATGTGGCTCATCAGCTCCTAGGTGTCAGAGTCTGAAAAGAGAGGAGTGTAGCCAGTTATGGATAAAAGGTGTAACCTCAGGTGATTGGATCAATGTGGGTGTGACCTCAGGTGATTGGATCAATGTGGGTGTGACCTCAAGTGATTGGATCAATGTGGGTGTGACCTCAGGTGATTGGATCAATGTAGGTGTGACCTCAGGGGATTGGATCAAAGTCACTACTAGTTTCAGGTACAGTGTCTGCTTATTGGCTCATTTTTTTTGCCTATCACATAAAGAAACAGTACCATACAGTGAGTTAGTAGGAATAATTGCTGGGCCACCATGCCACCATCTACACTCACATTACTAGAACTACCGTATATACTTGCATTTAAGTTCTCCCGCGGATAAGTCTGGGCTTGATTTTACCATATAATTTCCAGTATTTTTATAATGTCGGTCGTATTAGTCCAATGCAGAAAACTCACGCTGTTGATCCAAGAGATTATGATATGCTAACGCCCACTTGAGAGAGTAACCACGGAGCACGTTGCATTTTATTTTTCTATGTATTGTGCCTACATGACCACATGATAATACCTGAACTATTCCGAAGCGTCGTTTGCACTGATTTGTGTTTTTTCTATCTTACACCCTCATACACCTTTATCGTAAGAGCATCCCTCATCTACGATGGAGCATTCGAACAGAAGAAAATATGAAGCTGGATTTAAATTAAAAGTAGTTGAAGTGGTGAAAGAAATTGGTGACTGTGCTGCTGCAACAAAATTCGATGCATCTCAGAAACTGGTGTGAGATTGGAAGAAGCAACAAGATGTAAAAAAAAAAATTAAGCGTCACATTTTTGAACGGACGGGGTCTGATTTTATGATCGATTTTTCGGGTTTCAAAACCCAACTTATATGTGAATATATACAGTAATTTAGATTCTCCAAATAACTTAAGAGGTATATCTTATTGCCTCAACTATGGCATGAGCTATCATTTGAGCATTGAGATATATAAGTATGAGATAATGTGGGATATACTGTATGTATATATATGCACATCGGAAGATCACCTTCCAGGTTTATCGTAGATAAATGATATCCCCCAGAGGCGAGAGAGGGTGCAGTTGCTATCATTGTCACCTCTTTTGTCGCCCACAGCAGTGACAATACAACCACTGAGGGCAATTGACTCCACTCCATACCAGCCAGAGGACTCTAAAAGACCAAATGCCCCAGAGAGCGTCTCATTTTGGACCAAACTGCCAGCAGCATGGACTTCCCAAAAAAGACCTGCTCTATTGAGCTAATACTTTTGAAAGAACGTCATGAAGAATCCTTTTTGTTCCTGTTTAAGTTGCCGGTAGCGCCGTCCACCATTCTTTTTGTTTGTTAATAGGATTAAATGGCTTGTATCTCAACATTTCCATGACATCCATGAGTGTCCTTTCATCTGTCTACAACTGTATATTATACAGTTGTATAATTGTGTATTATAGAGTACCTGTCAAATAATACAAAAAAGTACACAACATATGTTTCGCCCTAATTGGGGCTCATCAGGTGTACGCACCTTTGCTTTCGGGGATTGAACCTCAGACGTTAGATTACTGATGAGCCCTAATTAGGACGTAACACTTGTGTACTCTTTGTATTATTTGACAGGTACTCCATAACATGGTTATAATCTGGTACTCGCAGCTGAGAGGGCGTGGCAGATGTCTGCCGACTGACCGACCAACCACAAGCGTTACATGGTAGGTGACCACCCAAAAAATCAGATTGTGATTCAGACCTATGGACATAATACTCTGATCTACAGCCTGTCAAGTAAGCGAACCAGCTGCCATAGTACAACATCTGAGGCTTCGCCTGAGGCACTGACATCTGAGGTTCAATCCCGGACATGGAAAGCAAAGGTGCGTACACCTGATGAGCCCCAATTAAGGTGAAACACATCTTGTGTACTCCTTGTATTATTTGGCAGGTACTGTATCACCAATCTATGACCTGCTTGTTGCAACTGAGAGGATGTGGTGGATATTTGCAACTGGCCGACTAACCACAAACATTGCCTGGTAGGTGACCACCCAAATAATCAGACTGTGATTCAGACCTATGCATATATGTATATACGTTGTAGAAAAGGCGATTTATAGGCACCCGACCTGGCACAAAGAGACAGGGAGACACGCGTAAAAATAAAACAAATTTATTGGCTTTACTTGTGGGACATGTCTTCCCCGTGTCCCACAGGCACAGCACAGTCCCAAAAGCACAAAGTAAATACACGAAAACAACACACTGGTTCTCACCACCACTTCTTCCGGCAAGTGTTGTCCTCCTCTTCCCAACTCTGGCTCTCGGAGTGGTGGCTGCTGGTTCCTTTTATAGTCCACCTGGAAGTGCTCCAGGTGCTTGATCACCCATTTCCAGCTGCACTTCCAGGTGTGGCTGAAGAACTGCCCAGACAGTCTCAGGAACACTTGCTGCATCCCCTGGTGGCCACTCCGGGTCCCAACAGGGCTGTGGAGAACTCCATCTCCCATGGAGCCCTGAAGGAATCTGAGGCACCACTGCCACCCAGGGGGCTGCCATGTACCGACCTGGGGTAGGTATTGTGCAGCCCATGACTGTTCCCCTGGATTATATGTAGAAGGGGTGTCCTGGCTGGGTATTAGCCCCAGCTGTCCATCACAACATATACATATGAATATATGAAAATATATGAATCTATACAAATTATTTATATATATATATATATATATATATATATATAATATTATGTATACACATCTGTGGGGGCCCAAAAATTTCCAAAATTGTAAAAAAAACTTTGTCATACAACATATGGAAGTTCCCTTTTATTCACTGTGAAAATACTCCCCTTGAGATGCAACTAGACTGTAAACTTGCCCCTCACTCCTTCCATTCCTGAAATGGGAGGCCATGTATAAAAAGTGTTGTCATTTCTACATGGTGTGACCGAAATGTATGCAAATCCCCTTAAATGAAAGTCTGCCACATGCACTTTATTCAGGTCTGAATTGCATGATTTGTAATTTTAAACTGTGAAACAGAGGGGGAAATTAATGAAAAATGTGACTTTGTCCCAAACATTATGGAGGGTACTGTCTGTACACTATATATACAAATTTTACAATATAAATAAATATATGTATATGTATACATAGAGTATACAAATTTTGTAGATTTATAAAGTGTCTTGAAAAAGCATCAAGGAATGTGGACAACTTTTGCAAGACATGATGAAAGAAAAATTTCACCAATAAATGGTCAAGAGCAACAAATATCTGTAAAAGTTATTGCACAATATTAGTTTTTCAGTTGTTTATGTTTCATTAAAAAATAACTGACATGGACTCTTCTTTTGCAGCATACTTTGTAGAATTATCCAGAGAGTACACTTCATTGTCTAAGCTTTACATGATCTTTTAATGAGTGATATCCTTAAGTGAGAAAACAGATGCAAGTTGTAGGCTTGCACTGATAAAAGTTAATCATGCCATTGTGGGTCATTTTTCTATTCTCTAA
Organism: Polypterus bichir lapradei; assembly: GCA_026402145.1. Classification (NCBI taxonomy): domain Eukaryota; kingdom Metazoa; phylum Chordata; class Cladistia; order Polypteriformes; family Polypteridae; genus Polypterus; species Polypterus bichir. Next base: position 8,710,969 of record JANRMT010062844.1, read on the forward strand.
ACCATCCTTTTTTATCAGTTAATTAAGAAAGAAGGGTAACTGTCAAAGATAATTAACATAATAATCAAATCCTTGCTTTTATAGAAAAGACTTAATTAGGCTGCATATTTCTTTCTCAAAACCACCACAGAGTTGTATTTGTCTTGTAATGTGTCAATTAGTCGCAAGTAAGGAACGATAGGGTGAAATCACCTTTTATATCTTCAGATTGTTTTTGCCGCAGTCTTCCACTGCATTCTTTTGAGGGGTTAAGAGAAGTGAAATGTGTTCAAATTATGTGGTAGATGCTAAGATTGTGTCGGAGTAGCTGAGTGCCACAGTAGCGCAGTGGTGGGCCTTCACAATTCCTGTTTTGTGATCAAATCTCCCCTCACTTGTGTGGCATTTGCGCATTCTGTCATTTTCTGGGGTGGTATTTCCTTTTGAATGAGGTCTTTAAACTGACTGGTATGAGTTATGGGGGGTCTGCACTGGATTGTGTCATTTTCTGCCTGGCACCTAGTGATTTTATGGCTGCTTGCACCACTAAAATTGGACATAACGGGTTAAGTAAATGGATGGATAAATGATTTAGTTGTGACTGGACTTAGCAATACAAGGCCCTTACTTAGTGATACCTTTCATGGTGTCTTTCTCAGCCAGGGTTCCTCCCATGGATAGGGTTTAAATGCATGTTTGATGCCTCCTTAGTTAATTTTTGGTTCTTTTTATGTTATGTACATCTTTCTTTATTTTGTGTTTTGTCAATGTATGCAAGCTGTCTGTGTTATATTCCACGTGTTTGGTGGGTGGTTCCCCAAGAGGTGGTTCACCACCAGGAAGTGCTCACTGCCCAATAAGTTCAGAGGGTCTCCCACAGTTCCTGGCGGTTCGTTTCTAATATGCTAGGTTGTTTTCATGTTTTTTCATGGATTTCTGGACCTTATTGCTCTGCTTTTTTTTTACCTCATTCTTAATTTCTGTTCTGGGACCTTGTTTGCCTAGATTACCTTTAATTTAAGGCAACTCCATTTTGCCTTTTGTACTCTGCTGAGCTTCTTTTGTGGAAATAAACCTTTTGTTTTGTGGAAATAAACCTTTTTATTTTTATAAAGATTCTGTGCACATGGCATTGTGCCTGCACTACACTGAGTTTGATTGGGGTCCCTGCCTAATCGCACATTCACAATACAATACAATAAAATTTATTTTGTATTGCCCAAAATCAAACAAGGAGTGTCGTATTGGACTTTAACAGGCCCTGTCTTTTGACAGCCCCCCAGCCTTGACTCTCTAAGAAGACAAGAGAAAACTCCCAAAAAACCCTTGTAGGAAAAAATGGTAGAAGCCTTGGGAAAGGCAGTTCAAAGACAGACCTCTTTCCAGGTAGGATGGGTGCACAGTGGGTGTCAAAAAAAAAAGTGATCAATACAATACAATACACAAAACAGAACACAAGTAATCCTCAATACAGTATAACAGTGCAAAATAAATATTACAAGTACAGAGCAGAATTCAACAGTAGATGATATCACATAATAGGATTTGGATTTGTTCAGAGTCCTGGAGACCTCAGCCATCAAGCTGCCTCCCCCTATTGGCCATTCCACAGCTGAATCAATGCTGGGCCAGCCAATCCGATGAAAGGACCCCTCTACCCGATGATTCCTGTGATTCTCCATCAGAGATGACTTTACCTTAAGGAGGCAGAACAACTTGGCAGGTGGGCAGTGGCATCAAGTGCCATATTTGAGTACCGAGAAGAGAAACAGAATAGATGAGCCTTATAACAAATTCTATCATGTTACTTATGTTTTAGTACTAATGTCTAACAACAGCGATGCAGTCTTTACAGTTAATCAGCAGCTCTAGTCAGGGTATGCTAAACTGAAGTAGTGAGTCTTCAGCTGGGATTTGAAAGCTGAGACCAAAGGGGCATCTCTTATAGTAGCAGACAGGCCATTCCACAGTTTAGGGGCCTTGTAACTAAAAGCTCAACCTCCCACTGTTATGTTATCAATCCTTGGAATCATAAGCAGACCAGCATCTTGAGAGATCTTAATGTGCGCTCAGGTTTGTAAGTCATGATAAGTTCAGATAAGTAAGCTGGACCTTGGCAATTTAAGTCTTTATATGTTAGAAGGAGGATTTTGAAATCTTCCCTAAACTTAACCGGAAGCCAGTGTAAGGATTTAAGAACTGGAGTTATGTGTTCAGATTTTTTTGTACTTATAATAATTCTGTATAAAGAACAGTTTGAACATCCAGTGAACACCAAATTGCAGTAGCCAATCCTACTAGAAATAAATCCATGAATTAATTTCCCAGAATCCCACTTATTTAGAAAATGCCTTAATTTTCCAACATTTTTAAGATGGAAGAAACATAATTAGGGCAACTTTGAAATGTGCACTTTAAATGACATACTAGAGTCAAAGATAACTCCTACATTCACATACAAACACAAGTGAATCAGTTAAGTGCTTCATTCACATCTTGGAGTAGGTGATTGCAGTACCTGCAAAAAAGGGAGCCTGCGTAAGAGAAGGGTGGAGGTACAGAAACAGTGAAAAAGGCAGAAAGAGAGACAGAGGTTAAAGGGAAAGAAAGGCTGATGGCGATGGTGGGATTGTGAGGGGCCAGCATGGGGTATAGTAGAGACAGGCAGCTGAATAGAGAGCGTGGAGGAGGAGAGTATCTATCTATCTATCTATCTATCTATTGTCACAAGCTCGACAAAACCCACAGAAATGTTTGGGGCAGCCACCCATATGTTATTTCCTGGCTGCAAAATGAAATGAATTATTGTGCTGAAGTGTACAGATTGGAGTCCAAAACAGAACTGATTTGAGATGGTCAAAATGGCGGTTTTAAAGGCAAGCAGAGGAAGTGACTTCATCAATGGGCCCAGAATAGGAAGTGTTGTCATCAGGGCCGGAAGTGACGTCATCAGGGCCAGGAGGAATTTTCCATAACTGGTCTGCAGATAAGTGAGATAAAGAGTCAGTGCACTCCGCCAACCCCTAGTCTGGTGTGGAATCACCTTTCATTCAGGCCCTTTAGCTGCCTCCCATGCAGATGTATGTGACACTGTCTATCTATCTATCTGTCTAGAAGCTGTATAGGAGTGGATTTATTACAAATGAAAGCAGTTAATCCATTCAGATTTATCAGTATATAAAATAAGCAGGTAACCATTTTCAAAGAAGGTCTATGGAAAATGACAATTTTTCATTTAAAATTATTTCATAACTGTTAGATTTTAATGAGGTAAGTTGGGCTGAATGCCATATTTTGTCAAAATCTTCCACCATGTTTTATGCTCAGTTTAACAAAGCAATGTTTTTTAATAAGTAATAAACCCTAATTACATGGAAATTAAGTAATCTAATTGCAGGAATTGTTAACGGAGATATACATATCACATATCAGGACTTTACAGACAGAAAGTGTCATTTTCCTCACAAAAGTTAAATGTTTTTGAGCAAAAGAAATCAAACGTTTTAAGTTTTATATTTAATACAAACATATTCGAACTGCAAAGTTCATGCAGTAGACAGAATAGCTGATTAAAAACACAATAAACATCTTGTCACAGTCTGAAAAATGAAATAACCTGATGGCCATTGTGTCTTGATGTAGAAGAATGGCAAGAAGAAAAAAAAAATTTTTTGGAATTGAAGAAGCAAACCTAAAACAAAGGACAGCACCCTTAACTTTAATAAACGCCGCACCTCGGGTGACATCTCCTAATGGACTCACCTGACTGGCTCTGTCTAGCTGCCCCTTCTTCTTTTGTGAGTTGCCCTTTCATTTAACCTGGAAAAGTTTTAGATTAAAAGATAATAATGAAAAGATTGAGGAAATTAAGTTCATATTTGTAAATAACAATCGCTGGGTGTATACACTTGTGAGCACAAAATTCGAAGACGCATGTAAGTGCAGTAATTAAAAAAAAAAAAATTTTCATAAAGCGAAAATTTCGCTTTCGATAAAGCGAATTCAGTGGGGTTTGCTCATCACACTTCTTTACATTCAGTGACCCACCTGCTAGTTTAAATATCACTGTAAGGCAGAACAGGTGCCAGCTGAATCCCATATGGAATCCCTAAGAGGATGGGGGGGGCTGCTGCATGACTTACCAAAACAGTGCCCCTTGCCGCCCAAAGCAGGCATAAAGAAATAGCACAAAGTGCACACCGCATGAGTTACTTAAACAGTGGCCCTCATTATTCAAAGCACGTGCCATCTGACTTTCAGAAATGGTGCCCAATGAGTGTCAGTGCCCAGTACCCGGAACCTTTTTATTTTCTTACATTAAGATTAAAGGGAATGAGACAGAGTATAGGAGTCAGGTGACTCTCAGGCGGCTCCTTTGTACCAACAGCAATTGTCACACATGAGTGTTAGAAGGTCACCCTTCAAATTCCTTCCAGGTGTGTAATACCACCCCAATCCGAGAGGGGGCACTGCTGCTAAACTGTCTCGTCTTCTGCCTCCTGAGTGCAGAGAAGAACATTATGGCAACTCACGCCGCCCCCTTATAATCCATGGGCCATAAATATGTGACCACCCAGAAAGAGGCGCCGCCTTTTGTCTAAGCAACCTTAGCAAAGGAGCTCCACATCCCAATAATAATGAAGAATGCACTTAGAATGACTAAGCCAGACTGCTAAGGTGGCAGAACCTTCTTTTTCTTTTCAGCACCATTGTGCGTTATTTTTGTTTAAAACCTATAAGTAAACAGAAAAAACAGTACAAAATTTTACCTGCATATCACCCTGTCATTCCCTCAGATGACCACACAATACACCTACATAATACCTCACTGGGACTGGGACTGCCAATTCAGAAGTTTTCTTTTCATTCTTTTTACATTTTTCTTACTTTTTAGTCATTCTGGTGTGTGTTCATACCATAGTAAAGCAGGCAGTGTGGTGTACTGATTAAAGCTTTGGACTTAAAATCCTGAGGTTGTGGGTTCAGATCCCACTACTGACACCATGTGACCATGAGCAAGTCATATGACCTGCCTGCACTGCAATTGGAAAACTTAATGAATTGTGTCATAAATGATATAAGTCACTTTGGATAAAGGGGTCAGCCAGAAAAGTAAATGTAATAGTGTGTGTATAGTTATATTTACTGTATTTAGGTATTTAAAGATCTTCTATAAAAAGCCAGATTTGCCCCTTGGGATAAATAAAGTCTATCAATCTATGAAATAGTGCCTTTCATATCTATCTATCTATCACAGAGGTTGCAGGTTTTCATTCTAATCATCTTCTTAATCAGTGATCACTTTTTGCTTTTAAATAGCTACATTTTCCTTAAATTAATAGCCAAACAATAATGAGACACGAAACAAGCTGCCACATAACCATCACACAATATCTGAATATAAAGAAAGGTGAAGGTCTCAGTAAAGTTGATCTCTCAGGTCACTAAAACATTTTGACGGTGTTCTTAGAAAAAAACAGAAAATCAACAGTTCTGGAAATTTCTGCTGTGGCAGAATAAGAGGACCGACAAACAATGGAATGAAATAACGGGTTTAATTAACAGCAAGAATCAGCTTCTCATTAAATCAGTGTTTGGAGTGAAGTTGGTTGGAGTTTGAAGCCCCGATTTAGCTGGTCATCTGTTGGCTCGCTTCACCTCTCATTTCTGTTTTGCTGCCATTTAATGATGACAAGAATCAGAGGACTGAATCCTTAAAAACAGGGCTATTAAAACGAAGGGAAAAGAAGTTAATTAGCAGTGAAAACTGGTCACTGATTAGGAAAAGGGTTAGAATGAAAACCTGCAGCCACTGTGGGCGGCCCTCCAGGATCAGAGTTGGGCACCCCTGGTCTAACGGCTGCTGCAGCATTTAATAGCATTCCATCTTTGGTGACATGTATGAGAGTTACCCTTAAATATCTGAGTTTAAAATACAGTGCCAGCTTCCACTTATCCCTTTACCAATGTGCAATGAAACTCATGGATATTTGAATGATGAACAAGAAAACTGAAAGATTTGACACCTGATCTTTAACAAATTAAATCCATCCATCCATCCATTATCCAGCTTGCTATATCTTAACTACAATTTCACGGGGGGTCTGCTGGAGTCAATCCCAGCCAACACAGGGTGCAAGGCAGGAAACAAACCCCAGGCAGGGCGTCAGCCCACCGCAGACAAATTAAATTGTAAATTAAATATATATTTTATTCAGCTAATTCATTCATCCAAAGCCACTCAGAATTTACAGTATTACATTACAGGTTGCACATTGGCAAGTTTCATAGTTTGCTCCAAGTCAAACTGAAGGCAATAGTAAGAAAAAAACAAGCAGTTTATGGGTTAAAGTTGATACACCAAGACAACCAGTCACACAATTAACATAGGAAAAGTATAACTATGAAAACTAAATTAAAAAATATAAAATAAATCAAACCAGACATACCAAGCGTTCTCTACTTCTCCCAATGAATCCTTATTAAGCACGTAATGTTGTGTGAAGTTTCCACAAAGGCTGCCCTGTTTAGTTCACCTTTCCCGGCACATGCAGGTAATAAGCTCATGGCCTCCACTGAAATGATAAGCACAGCCTGAGATGTTATCAACATAACAAATAATGACCCCCTGCCGGCATGCATTTAGGAGACAAACACCTCGGCTTGTGTAGAGATTGATTACTTTTAGCTCATCCACAAGAGCCTCACTTGACAGTATACAAACATAATCGATTTAGTTACACCCCAGGTAATCACTCATTAGAAAGGCAGTGTGGACATGAGAGAGCTACAAACACTCATTTATCATTCGATTTTTATGCATGTGACAAACTTACATTTCGCGTCCCAAAGTATCTTTTATACTGACAAGGTTAATACTAATTTAATTCAGCCGAGCAGTGATCTAACTGGAATGACCTCATCAACGCCCGAGAGAAGACGTGTCCAACGGTATTTCGTTCAAATAAATTAAAACGATATCTGCTTCGGTGTCAAGATGCATAAATGGTTATTCAGGGGTCATTTATTTTCATAATGATTTCTTTATCTTGAGAATAGCAAAAAACATTTAAATCTTCAGTCATTGACTACATATTTTTGAACACCTTGATGGAATGAATGCCATTCAAGAAAACTTGCCTGCATTTGGATTTTTAGAAAACTGCAATAGAAATTTTGACTGGCTATGAAGTTAAAGATGCAACCAAGAATGACCTCTGAATGATGAATATTAACATTTATTCTAAAATCACGTATTCCATATGGTACATAAGTATTTAACTCATACCTGTATTTTTTAATTATACATAACCTTTAATGTTAATAATATTTCTCATGCTATAAAATGTTTTTTTTGCTATTAATAACTGTTTTTTTATTTTTTCATTAATATTTAATGCAATTATGGTGGGCAGCACTGCTGCCTCTCAGTGAGGAGACCAGTGTTGGAATCTCACGTTCTCCCTGAGTGGAGTTTGCGTGTTCTCCCCATGTCCTCCCACAGTCCAAAGACATGCAGGTTAGGTGGGCTGGCCCTGCTGCTGCCTTGCACTAAGGAGACCAGGGTTGCATGTTCTCCCCGTGTATGTGTGGGTTTCCACCACATCCTCTAGTTTCCTTCCACTGTTCAAAGACATGCAGGTTAGATGGATTGGTGATACTAGACTGGTCCTCTTGTGTGGTTGGGGTTTGTGTGTGTTTGCCCTGCGATGAACTGGCACCCTGTCCAGTGTTTGTTCCTGCTTTGCGCTCCATGCACCCGCCACGACCCTGTTCTGGACAAAGCAGGTTAGAAAATGACTGACTAACTGACAGTTGTGGTGAGAAGTTCACATGCGTTCACATAACGGAGAATGTGCAATGATTCCTTTTTTTGGTGTCACACGTGTGCATGGGAGGCAGCTGAAGGGCCTGAATGAGAGTAATTCCATGCCAGACCAGGGGGTGGCGGAGTACAATGACTCTTTCTCTCACTTCTATGGAAAATCCCCCTCTGGCCTTGATGATGTCACTTCCGGTTCCGGCCCCACTGATGATGTCACTTCCTCTGCTCTCCTTTAATGCTGCCATCTTTGTGCTGTCGGGTCAGTTTTGTCGTGGACTCCAGTCTGAACACATCTGTACATTAGAAATATCTATTTTCCAGCCAGGAACAATATATGGGTGGCTGCCGCTAACCTTTTTATGACTCTTTTTGTCTTGTTTATGACACTGGATAGTCACTGAACAAATTATTAGGAACACCATACTAATAATGGATAGGGCCTACTTTTGTTTCTCAGTTCTTCATGGTATGGATTGCACAAGATATTGGAAACATTCCTTTAAGATTCTGGTCCATGATGACACAATATCCTTACTCAGTTTCTGCAGATTTGTTAGCTGCACATTCATGCTGTGAGTCTCCCATTCTACCACATCCTGAAAATACTCCATTAAAATAAAAGAACACTGAACTCACTGTCATGTTCATGAAACCAGTTGGAGATGACTTTGGGTTTTAGATAGATAGATAGATAGTGTAAACAAAGCCAAGAGACACAGATAAAGACCTGGGGCTCCCTCAGGCAAACTCTGTGAATGCGTCATGTAAGAAATGCTTTCCAGATGTATGTCTCCAATCAGACTGGAGAAAGATGGCACCGGTGCCAGTTTTGAAGTCAGTATGGTGGATGGGGTGGGTCCAGAAGCCCTGGAACCAAAAGTGACGTCATGAGCCAGTGATATGTTGGTTTCTGGATCTGCAGAAGAAAGACGAAGAGAAGCATTATAAGACAGTGCCAGCCCTTGGCTTGGGGTGGAATTACCAGGATGACAAGTCTTAAAGCTTTTATCCAAGCACTCGTGTGTGACAATAGATAGATATGAAAGGCACTATATAAACAAGGATAGATAGATAGAAATATGAAAGTTACAATGCAATTGATAGATGGGTTTTTTTTTTATTTTTAAAATAAACTATATTTCGCACAATAATTGAAAACATGAACACATCAGTATTATAGTGTTAATAAATAAAAATTTCCCAAGAAAGTTAATAATTACATCACTCCTCCACTACTCCCCTGTACTCACCTCCAACACTACACACACATTTAAATATTTTTTCCTCGATAAGTAAATAGATACTTACTTTAACAAAAAAAAATTGATAATCATTTTACTCCTCCACTACTCCCTGCACGCCTCCTACACCCCACATTAAGTCAAATACACAGGTTTTAAACCAATATTCAATCCTTATAATATTTAAAAATGACAATCATGCACCAGCTGTTCAGTCATGTAGCTTTATTACAAACTGATTTTTAGTTGCCCCTCCTCAATGGAGCACAGCACCCCCTTCACTCCCCACTATTTTTCAAATTCTTCAATATTAGACATTTTCTTATAATTTTCTTATAATATGTAAATTCCAGCTTTATTCTCAAAGTAACATAAAATTTAAACATCACATCATCTGGTAAAATACCACTCTGTCTATAATTACGGCTTTTAGTTTGACTAACTTTGCGTGCCCAAATAAATAATTTAAATATTTGTAATATTTCACGCCTCAAATAAATCTCTGATCGTTACATGTAACAGTAATTTTTTCACATAATTTCTGAAAGTACAAAAGCAGATTTTTCAGTCTCATACAATATAAGAATAAATGCTAAATGGTTTCTTTCTCTCCACAGAAGGCACATTTGTCACTCACATTATTTTGAATTTTATTTAAGAACACATTTGTCGCAATGACCCCCTGTATACAATTCTCCACTGTAAGTTGCCCGCTCTCTTATTATCTGGGCGTTTATAAAATTCTCTCCTCGCTGGCCTGACCTCAACTTCCACTTTTAATGTTTCAGTCCAAGGTGTCTTGATGGTGTTTTTTAGATTTATAAAATTGAAAACTTTAATGCTGTATACATACAAATCTTTCTTAAAGATTTAAAATAATGCCATTTTTCTTTTTTTCCAACTTTAAAATGGAGTCTTTCCTCACACTATTCCTACACACTTTAGGTTCCACCTCCAAATCAGAAGATGAGGCCTCATCCTCTGTCTTCTTTTGCAATGACGTTGAGTTTACCTAACTTTCCGTTAATCTGAAGTCTTTTGTCATAAAGGATAGTAAATAATTCACAGTTTGTACTGATCTAATACCCAGCATTGAAGCCAGTACAGTTTCATTTTTAAAACTGTTGTTATCTTCCTCTAATAACTGTGAGAAAACCACAAGCCAACTTTTAATCAAGGACTTTACAAAATTAATCTTAAAAAGCAGAGGACATGTAAATAAAAAATTGAAAATGTTCGGTTCATTGGAGCGCGAAGGGGATAAATTACAGAATTTGGGTAATGAAGCCAGATCTAAATTGCTTAAGTCCGTTAACAATAATTGGACCTCGAAACCCAAATTTTCAATCTTATGGAAAAAAGAGGGGGCTATTTTTTCCAAATTAGGGGTTCTGAAGAGAGAAAAAAGGGTTCTGTAAAACTAGCAACCTGAAACTTGCCGCTTTACTTCAGAAATCAATCAGCACTTGTCCTCCTTCCGCCGTTGGTAAATAGATGACCCCTTTTTTGAGCCAGTGTAGACCATTACAAAAAAAATAAACTAATAATGTTGCATGGAGAGTAACAGTCCTGGTGGTGGATCAACACTCATCAGTTTGTGCCACAGCATGGAGGCAACTGCAATGTTAATAACGAGAACTCTTCCTTGAAAAGAGAGCTTAGGTGGAATCTACTGCCATTTCTTTAACCTTAACTCAATTTGTTTTAAAAAGCCCTCCCAGTTGTTCTTTCCAGTGTCCTCACCACCCAGCATAACCAGAGGTATCTAAAAGCTTTTTTATTCCACCCCAGCCCTGATGGTAAGACTGGTGGAGGACGACACGCCAAGTCCCCTAACAAATATGCATTCCCTATCTCCCAGTTAACCTTTACAGACGATGCTTCCTCAAAAACTGCTATGCATTAACATACAGAGGAGACATCTACATCACACTTCACAAACAGAATGACCTCAGCTGCATAGGCTAGAAATTTAGAAGTTTGATTTTTGCACAACGAGATGGTGAATCCCTGCAGGTTTTTCTCAAGGTGCTGAAGAAAAGGTTCAATAAAGATAGCATATAACATTTGTGACCAAGGACACCCCTGTTGAATCCCCCTGGTCACCTACTCAGCACCCCATTGATTTACAAAAAAAAACCCAAACACATTGGAATACAACATTCTGATGTACTTCACAAAAGGTATATCAAACAATCTTAAAGCAGGAGACAAATATTTATGGTCAACCCGATCAAACACCTTTTCTGGATCTAAAGACAGAATCCCAACCTTGAGGTTGAAAGCTTTTGATGCTGAAATGACTTCTCTCAATACAAATATATTTTCATGCAGTTGTCTGTCTGGTATGCAGTAAGACTGGTAAGGATTGATGATGTCACCCATAGCTTTTCTCAATCTTATCGCTAACCACTTCAATATGATTTTATAGTCAGTGCAAAGTAAGGTTATTGGCCGCCAGTTCTTCAGAAGGCAGAGGCTGTCTTTTTTAGGTAGCAATGTGGTAACTGCTCATCAACAGCTGATCGGAAGCTTCCCTGCTTACAAACTGTCCTGTCCCACTTCAAAGAAGTCCATGCCTAATAAAGGTAAGAACTGTTTATCAAATTCAACTGGTAGGCCATCCATTCCTGGTGTTTTCCCAGTATTGAGACTGTCTATTGCAACTGTCAGTTCTTGAAAAGTGAGATCACTGTCCAGAAACTTAGGTGAATCTTTGGAAATGAGAAGAAGTCCATTAAGCAAAGTAGAAAAAGTGACTGACTCATTTGAAACAGTCTCATAATATGACATCGCAAAGTCCCTGATGTTCTCAGACTCTCTCAAGTGCTCCTCTGGTATCTTTGTTGGAGAACATGAATAACTTTACCTAGGCCCTCTTTTTTCTCTGCAATGTAAAGAAAAGTTTTGTTGGTGCATCGAGATGGTTAAGTTGTTGGAAGTGGGAATGTACTAAAGCTCCATAAGCTCGAAGCTTCAATAAATCTTGTAGCATTGTCTTCTTTGTGTTTAAGTTATGAAGTAGATCCTCAGAGTAACCATGTAAAAGAGTCTGATGTATCTCAATGATCTCCTCCTCGAGTTTCCTTATTTTTAAAATGCAGGCCTTGGTGACGTGTTCAGTGTATTTTTGACAGAATTGACTAATCTGCACCTTGGACATGTGCCACCACTTCCTCAGGGGATTCAAACATCAGCTTGGTGGAGCTCCACTGCTTCCAAAAGAATTGAAACCATTCCAGAAAGTGACTATCTTGAAGGAGAGTTGCATTGAAATGCCAGTAAGATTTATATTTTTGTGGAGATGGTAGGAGAAAGGTAATGGAAACCAGAGAGTAATTGGAAAAAGCAACAGGAGTGATACAAGTGTCAGTTATGAAATTAAGTTGCTGTTTGGGACAATAAAAGTGATCTAAGCGGGCTATAAAGAGGTGCCCTTTGCTCCCTTTTAGCCATGTGAACTGTTTATCAGCCGAAAAATGAGTGTGCCACACATTGACCAAGTCATAGGCCTTGACTATTTCATTGAGCACCCTGACTGACACTAAGTGCGGCTCTGCCCCATTCCTATCCATAATACTGTTCTCTGTACAGTTAAAATCCCCTACCAGCACAACAGTCTCATTCATAGTGAACCCTTCCAAAACCCCCTTTACTAACTCAAAGATGTCCACTCTGTCAGTGCTGTGAGTGACATAAACATTGATAAAAACCAAAAAGTATGTGCATGACTAACTGTCTTCCAGTCATAACTTCAGTCACCTTTGTGATTTTTAACAATGAATTTTTACTTATCAGCACCGCCACCATCGCATTCACACTGGTGCCATGGCTAAAAGAAACCCCTCCCTCTCCAGTCCTGCACCCAGTCAGCTTGATACTTCAAATCTGAGTAGGACTCCTTTGTATCTTTGTGTGTGTCAACCTTCCTTGCCTAGCACTTCCTCTGTCTCAGTCGTGTTTGACTGAGCAACCCACAGCAAACCTGACCAATCAGACCCGAGCAAAACTGGCCAATCAGATAGCTCGAACATAGACATTATTTTTTTATATTATATAAACTAACCATGGTATTTGACACAGATATTTGCCATCTTTTGTTCTACATGTATATTCTGCACCTTCTGTTTTCCCGTGTGTGTGTGAATATCTCTTCACTGTCACTCCCTCTCTCGAGCGCGTTCCTTTAAAGCCTGCATCTCATACTCTTTAATTATTTGCAAGGCACCGTTCTCATCTCCTGTCCAGTTTTATACTCGCCGTGTTTGAAGGTGACTCTCGCTGCATGGCTCATACGCCTTTACTCTATCACATTCGTCCCACACTTGCACTTTCTTTTTTGTCACTTCAATAAAGCCAAACTGAACAATCACACTAAAGGCAACCTCACCAATCAGATTGCTCTGAGAAACTGGACTCACGAACCATAGAGTTTTATTAAATAGTAGACTAGGGGGCTCCTCCCCCTGCTCGCATCTCTCACCAATGCCCATGTACAGGTGCTGGGTACCCACTATCTTTCAGCTGAGCCGCTCGAAGGGCGCTCCTCTATTAAAGAAAGAGATTGTATTTGAAGAGATGGTATACAGAAGAGTATGCGGGGTGTAGGAGGAAGATGGTTTGGTCCTTAGTTATTACAGGCAAAAAGTATTTAATTTCAACTGTCTATTTTAAATACCAATGAATAATAAAACATAGCAACAAAGTAAAAAAAAGTAAATGTAGAAGTAAAAAAGTAAAACATAATAAAATGTAATAAAAATTTAAATTACATTAACGCCTCATCAAAAACAATATTATGAATAACTATCATGTTTGTTAAGATGGACAGAATGCTTAAGTGTTAATCATTTCAATTTTTGTAAACTGTTGTTATATTCAGAAAGGCTTACTTTATGATATTTGTCCTTCCTGAGCTGCCATACAGTGGGGTGTTCCCAAAGTAAGTAGCGTATCTGCCACAAATACATGCAGCGAAGTTCATCCCTCTTGTTTAAGCTTATGGTAGCATAGCCGGTAAGTTTATATATGTAAAAAGTTGGAGAATTAGTAGTGAGTGAGTGAGTGAGTGAGTGACTCAGTGATGGCTTTGCCTTTTATTAGTATAGATTCTCTTTGTTCTTGACTTTATTATATGCAGTTCTTTTTCGTTCATTTTCTTTTCTTCGATGTTTATTATCAGCTCTAGCTGCTCTTTTTCAATCATGATCTACCGTATATCTTCTTGTACTGGCCGGCTTCTTATTAACGCCTGTTTCCAATAAACGCCGGGTTTGAAGAGATGTCGCGACAAATAGACGCCGGTCTCTAATAGTAGCCGGTCTCCTTTAAGCGCCGGTCTGTAGTAAACGCCGATCTCCAATGACTCACCGCCTTTTTCGTACGCTAATCCTCTTTTCGTACCACCTGGGCTACCGCCCTCCTACTGTGAATCATACGGTAAGTACCTTTTCGTGTCAAAAATGTTTTGTCATCGGATGCTATCAAGGAAGCGAGAAAGTCAAAAAGAAATTTCTTTGTGTACATTTTGCCCTTTCGTCTCCACGTCAATCATAACCCCACAGGGAGGGCAGAGGTGGCGGGAAGAACATGAAAATGCCATCTTCGACACGTTAATCCTGATAAAACTGATTACTGCGCGACAACAAGCAATGGGAGTACCTGTATTGCCATCACAAGAAGAGAAAGATGAAGAGTAACTCGCAAATAACGAAGCAATCATTACTTATTCAGACGACGAGTAGATGTACTGTACTTTATTGTATCTTATCCTGTCTCATGTCGTAATGTATACGTATATGCGTAAGTTTGGAGCTTATTGCATTTCCTTATGTTCCGCAGGGGACTTGTCGGGCTGATGAGCACTTTCGTGCGAAATTCGGACTGGTGCAGGCCAGTGCTGGTGGCATCATTGGCAAGAAAGTTCACGTCTACCGTACCTGTTTTTCATGCTTACGGTAGTACCGTACTGTATATTGCTTTAATAAGACCGTACTGCTGTACTGATAATTTCATTAAATCCTGAAATGTTCATCCGGTGTTGTTGCCTACATTTTGTGACCGTAAATACGGCACCATACCGTATTTTACTGCCAAATGAATCCCGTTTACCCATCACCATTCCGTTTGCGAGGTGAATAATAGCCGGTCTCCAACAACCGCCTGTCTCTTTTAAACGACAGGGCCGTCCGAATAATTTTTTGAATAAACGCCGGGGCTACTATTGGAAGATATATGGTAATATTCAATGTTCTTAAATAGATACCGTATATACTCACATATAAGTTGAAACCCAACACATCGATCATAAAATCAGAACCCGACTTATACGCCCGTTCAAAAATCCAACACTTAAATTTTTGTTTTACATATTCTTGCCTCCTCCAGTCTCGCATCACTTTCTCAGATGCATCGAATTTTGTTGCAGCAGCGCAGTTACCAATTTCTTTCACCACTTCAACGACGTTTAATTTAAAATCAGGTTCATATTTTCTTCTGATCGAACGCTCCATTGTAGATAAGGGTTGTTATTGCGATAAAGGTGTATGAGGGTGTGAAATACAAAAAACACAAATCAGTGCAAATGTTGCTTCAGAATAGTTTGGGTATTACCGTGTGGTCACGTAGGCAGAATACGTAGAAAAACAAAGGCAGTGTGCTCCGTGGTTACTCTCTAAGGTAGGACATTAGCATATCATAATCTCTTGGACCAATAGCGTAAGTTTTCCACATTTGACTTATACAACCGACATTATAAAATACTAGATATTATACGGTAAAATCAAGTCCCGACTTATCTGCAGGAGAACTTATCTGAGAGTATATACGGTAATTTGCTTTTCTGCCATGCGATTATAACTGATTGCATTGAAGGGTGAGTTAGCAGCACTGAGGGTGTCATGGAGAGAGGATGTGTGCAGTAGGAGAAATGATTGGGCAAGCAGTGTGAAGGGGAGTGGTCAAGGCAGAATAACACGGACACGACGGAAAACCTTTTTAATATAATAAAGAGACAGATAGATTTACAGCAACTGTAGAGTTTCATCCACTTTAGAATTCTGAACTGATTTACGGGGCTTGATAACTGGTGATATGGCTGTAGAGTTTTTATAAAGATCAGTAGCTAAACATCCATCTATCTACTTTCTGAATATGTCCAGGAGAAAACAATCCCCAAAAAAAAATCGAAATGAGCAAACTGCAAGTATTTGGAATGTGGGAAGGAGAAATGTGATACAAAGAAAATGCAGTAGGTATTCTGCAGTCTTAATTAAGTGACGTTAACCACTGTGCCAACCACAAAAGCAAAATAATCTCAATTAAATACATGAAGGTTCTATGTAGAAATGTTAAAAATGGCAATAATGCCCATTTGGGGTGAATCCTTGTGAAAGGCAGGGCAAAGCAAAGACTGATTGATTGGGACCCAGAGCCGCAAGCACTGCTCTACCCAGAAGCAGAAAGTAGCATGTGCGGTAACAGACATCTTTCAACTTTCCTCAAAAATAAGTTTCACATTTTTTTTTTTTTTTTGTTATTCCAGGGTTTCTTACTGCCGAAAGATATAACATTGGCCTTTTGCTCTTTTTCACCAAGCAGATAATACATGATCTGATCAATCGGAAAAGGGAACCTTGAGATTTTAACACATTTCTGCAGATTTATTCCTCCTAGATTCCATCATACAACTGTGGCTTTAACTAATATGGAGGCAAAAAAATGTAACTCAGAAAAATAAGAAAAAAAAAAAAATGCAATTATTTTGCCAGCCTGCCAGGCAGTAAGGGACTTCGGGGACCATTTTGGCTGAGCACATTAATGAATTCACAAAGTGAAGACATACTGGCCAGCCACCTTGATATGACTTTTGATGCCGCCAGCACTCTATTCATCTGGCCTGGACAGTATTTTTTTTTCCCCCTTTATTTTCATTGACATTGATCTATCCTTGAGACCTTAGCTGCAAGCCTTCAACCTAAAATTGTGAATTTAACCAAATAGTAAAATAAATAAATATATAATGTGCAGTTGTGAGGAAGCCTGCTTTCTCTTCTATAAGGGAGTGTGTTTTTCTTTTGTCCCCTGCATATATGTTTTCCAAGTTACATTTCTTAACACTTCTAGCAGTACCCCTGATGTAACCATCCTTTAAAAGCGGGCACAAAGTCAACAGCTGACAAATGACAATGTATCATAGATCTTTGCTAACACATTGCCACAAGCGCTCGGTGGCATTTGATGCTGCCGTCTCCAATATCAACTACAGATGACAGAATCCATTTTTTCTCCTCCTGATGGGACTATAAAGGCGCACCAGTCCATTACTCTCTTTACTTCATTTTCTGTCCTGTTGGTACGGTGCAGCACTTGCATATTATTTTATTTTTTAAAAAAGGAAACCTTATCATAGTGCTGCCAGTACAGCTGAGCTTTTCTAAAGAGCTTTTTATTACTCAGTTAAATGTTACAAATATGACTGTTTTGATTAGTAGAGCAGTTTTACTCTTTTACTTGCCTGATCTACTTTGATTTTTCTGATTAAATGAATAATAACATGTTGGCTTGGCAGAGCATGTTTAACAAATCAAGCAAATCTCTATTTTAAAAGGCACCAATTTTGAATTACCAGTCAATCTGACAGGCAGACGTCTGAATGTTGAAAAAGGCCTGGGCCTTCAAGAACATCTAGAGAACATGCAAACTCGACACAGAGACGGAGAATGCTCCAGTCTGGAATCCATTCATGAGCCCACTCCTGGGGTTATCATGCGATTTATTTTTGTATAGCCCAAAATCACAAAAGGAGTGCCACAATGGGCTTTAACTGGTGCTGTCTTTTGACAGCTCCTCCTGCGTTGACTCTTTAAGAAGACAATATAAAGCTCCAGAAAAAACCCTTGTAGGGAAAGAAGTGGAAGAAATCTTGGGAAAGGCAATTCGAAGGGAGACCCCTTTCCAGGTAGGTTGGGTGTGCAGTGTGTGTCAAAAAAAAGGGTGGTCTCAATTTCAGGTTTCCCTGGAACTGGCCGCTTTTTAGGCACCTATCTGGCCGGACTTTACAAAGCTGTTAGTTTTGTCTGGGCTTTTCACACTGCTGCTCATCGTTCCCAACCAGTATTATTTTTTTTCCAGTTCACATTCTTTTTTTTTTTAAGATTTACCTACTAAATGATTCTTAACAAATAGCAGATAACCCCACAATGGTGATGTCTTAGATCAGTGGCTGTCAAAAAGGTGCAATTCACACATTAGGGAAGTATCCCCAACCTTACATATGTCAGGGATGCCAGGGGCGACGACCCAGCCGGAACGCCCTGAAGGACCAGAAGAAGGTCTACACCCGCCCTGGATCACGTGGGGGCTGCCACCCTGGTTGCTTTGGGGGCCACGGGTAGAGGGCTTGGAAGCCCAACCCTGTAGGGGCCCGTGGTCACCGCCAGGGGGTGCCCCAATGCCTTGGGAACCCTGGACCTCAGCACTTCCGCCACACCAGGAAGTGCTGGGGGGAAGAGAAGCAGGGACACCCGGAGAGCTTCCGGGAGAACAGCCGGCACTTCCGCCACATGGGGGCGTGTCAGCGGGAGATTGCCCGGGAGCACCTGGAGCACATCCGGGTGCTAATAAAAGGGGCCGCCTCCCTTCATTCGAGGCTGGAGTCGGGTGGAGGCAGGACAAGGCAGGAGAAGAGAGAGTAGAGGCGGCCCGAAGAAAGGTGTTGTGTGGCCAGGACTTTGGGGTACAGGGGTTTGTGTGCGCTGACTTTTGTAAATAGTTGTAAATAAACGTGTGGTGGTGACTTTGCAACATGTCTGCCTGTCTGTGTCCGGGCCACGTTGACACATAAAAGAAGACTTTTTACATAGAAGAAGACCACTCTTTAACACAGAGAAACTCCAAGGGGGACGTCGCTCCCCACCCCATCCAACTAACCCCCTCGGTTTGACATGGAGAGAAACTCCAAGGGGGAGCCTACTATTATATGGAGAAACACATTTGCTGTCTCTTATTAAGGTGCGTTCACATTTAATGCACCTATTGCAAAAGCCCATGTCTGTCTGTCTGTCCATCTGCCCGCATAAAACAATTCGGCCATCTGTGGACCAATTTTGCTGAAATGTGACACACTTGTTCTTCAAAGAAACTTGTTGAGACAGTTCTGTTTTTATTGCGATCTCTCCAATAGAAAAATGTTAATATTTCCCATGGAAAAGCGTTGGTTACTTTGCAAAATCGCCCATCTCACCCAGATTGTCCTAATGTTCTAATAACATATAACCATAAAGGAACCATTATGTAAAATTCAAACAAACCAAAGGAAAGACCATAATTATGTGTAATCATTAAACCTCCCACTATCATTTACTAAATAAGACCTATCTTGACAACATCAGATGCCAGGCAGGAACAAACTCTGGGTGGATGCCATTCAATCACGCAAATGAAAACATGACATCTGTAATTTGTTCATAAATAAATGTATGTGTGTATTTGCCAATCATTTCAATTCCTGAGTCCCTTGTCTGTTTATTGTGTGAGGGAAATTTACTTATAAGATGTTCTAAGCCCACGGTATCCAAAATGTCAACAGTGAGATCCTTTGTTCAGTTCTAGTTCCTGACAAATTGACTTATTTCACACCAGTCCTATCCATATGAAGTAGTGTCTTTCCATATTGTGTCATTTTTGTCTCATCTGACCAGAGAATGTTTTTCCTCCTGCTCTCATAGTCCTTTAAACTGTCACATGCATTTTTAAGAGTGGCTTCTGTCTAGCTACTATGCCATTGATGCCTGATTGAAGGAATGATGTTGGGTTCGTCGTCCTTCTCACATTGCAGCAGAGGACTTCTGAAGCTCTGTCACAGTGACTATTGGCTTTTTGGTCACCTTGACTAAGGCTCTTCTTGCCTGGTTACTCTATTTGGCCAGACAGTGGATGCTAGAAAAAATCCTGGTGCTTCCAGACGTCTTCCATTTTACAATTATTGAGACTACTGTCATTCTGGGAACAATCAAAGCTAGACATGGTTTTATCCCCTTGCGTTGACCCATGCCCAACTATAATTGAATCGTAAAGGTCTACAAAGGTTTCCTTCGACTTCATGGCTTGGTTTTTGAGCTGACATACAGTGTGAATTTTGTGACCTTACATACTGTAAAGAAACGAGAAGACACAGCATAAAGGGTTGGGGTTTCCGGCCCCGTATACTGTAAACAAAAGTTATTTTCATAAACAGGTCAAAAATATATAAACATAAACGTTCATATGCACGACGCCTTCACAGGCGTCGGCGGCCATTTTATATAGGAGGAGCCGGAAGTGGAGGAATGCTGGGAAGGAGGCGTGAGGGATGACGGGATTGCTGACGTCAGGGAAGATGGCGGAGGAAGGGCGGAAGTGGACGTACTGCGGGCAGGTTATGATGGCGGAGCGTCTTTTTTCCTGAAAGAGAGAGCAGAAAGGTTAGTACCCCGCCATTCCCTGCCAGCGAACGTCTTTCGAAGCGGTTTCAGGTCCATCTGCGGCCTCCTACTCGCGGATGCGTGACAATACACATGTGTGTGCCTATCTATACGATGTCCAGTCAGATCAGTTAATCACAGGTGAACTCCAATAAAGTCCTCAACACATCTCAAGGAGAATTAAAGCACACAGGACACACCTGACCACAGTTTGGAGTGCCACTGCAAAGGGTCTGTACACTTGTAGAGATTTCAATTTTGATTTTTAATACATTTGCAAACCTTTCTGAAAACGTGTTTTCATATTGTCATTATGGGTTTTGAGGTAAGACCGATGGACAAAATTTGTAAAATTATCCATTGAAAATTAAATCTACAACACATTAAAGTATGCAAAACGAATTCTTTCTGAATCCTCTGTATGTATTAGGGGTCCTGGCCTGTCAAAGGGGTGCTTGGTGCAGGAGCGGACTGGCCATTAGGGCATTTGGGCAATGCCCGGTGGGCCGCAGACTCTGGTCTGGTCATGGGCTGGCCGTTTCATGAAATAAATTTTATGTACTGGTTACTGTTTGACATTAAAATAAATTTTCTAAAATACTAAACATTATCTGTTCGGTACTGCGATTTATACAGTCCTATATAATATACCGTATTACGTCATCAAGTTATTTTAGTTGTCATTACACAATGCTGGAGCGAAACATTTGTTCAAAACTGCCTTTTACCGATTTCTGTTTCAATACCGCTACTTTTCGGTTAGCATATACATTATTGCAATTTATTTAATCTCATATCTAGTATTTAAATTCTTAGGTACTAATAATTAGTTTAGATTATGTATTATGCATTTTATTGTTCTCTGGTCATCGGCGTGAACAATAATTAGTGGTTTTCAGCTGCAATTATTAGTATGATGAAATAAAGTTATAAAGCACATAAATTTTATTTCTAAGCATGACGTCAAATTTTAAGCTGTGTCTAAACAACAGTGTACAGATTATGTTTGGCAACAGTTTAGATGGAGTTCGTATCATAGCCTCATAGCAAGTAGCGAGCTGCGTACTTATCAAAAATTTAAAAATAAATACAATGAATAGTGGGCCGAGTGGGTCGACCTCGTCACCTCACTCGTTGAAGGATGCCTGGGCCGGTATTGAGACTCAGACCGCTTCTGGCTTGGTGTAATGAGGTGATGGGTATTATACAAATGTATAATTCAGCTCTATTATGAAATCATCTCAGTTGATATAAAGTAGCTGTCCCTGTATTGGGTGAACATTTGTCATGGTAAACTGAACTGTTCATGTGGCAGGGATACCTCTGATCTGTCGTAATAAAAGTATGTCTATTAGAGCTACTGCAGTGGTGATAGATAGATAGAAAGGCTATGTATACAATAAGGATAAAAAAGATAATGTTTTTTTTAGTTATTTATAGCAAAAAATATATATACAGTTTAGTAGAAAAAGCTTATATTTAATGCATAATCATTGTTGACATATTGTATTGTAATGTAATGTATTGTATTGTATTGTAATGCTTAGGCTAAGTTTCATGTTGATTATATAAAATGTATACCATTGTCTGACAAACCACGATAAAAGGAAAAACGTGTGAAATCTCACAGCCATAAACACATTTAAAAAGTCATGTACTCCTAAGCTGATAGGACTGTCAATCAACCTAGGGTTAATTGTGGCTATTTAAGGTATCAACGTTTGTCATGTCCCAGTAGCAACTAGGATGTAACCAGTCATTTTAAACGTTTTCTGATTATGTAATAAACTTTTTTAGAATTGTGATCTAATTGATGAATCACTCCCTGTGTGGAGTTTGCATGTTCTCCCCGTGTCTGCGTGGGTTTCCTCCTGGCGCTCCGGTTTCCTCCCACAGTCCAAAGACATGCAGGTTAGGTAGATTGGCGATTCTAAATTGGCCCTAGTGTGTGCTTGGTGTGTGGGTGTGTTTGTGTGTGTCCTGCGGTGGGTTGGCACCCTGCCTGGGGATTGGTTCCTGCCTTGTGCCCTGTGTTGGCTGGGATTGGCTCCAGCAGACCCCCATGACCCTGTGTTCGGATTCAGCGGGTTGGAAAATGGATGGATGGATGGATCGATGAATCATATAAATGTAGCGCAAAGGATGCTCCTTTCCTGTACAATACTTGCTAATAAGTTTGTTGCACTGTAAGGTGTTACCTCTTGCAAGACTTAGATAATAAAGATTGATTGACACCTTCTCCTGCTTGTATTTACTCCCTATACGGGACACCCAGTGGGAGGTGTCCGTTAAATTTCTTCCAAAATAGATAGAGATAGATAGATAGATAGATAGACACTTAACATGAACAATAATATGTTGGTGTGAAGGGACAGGAGTAACTGATTCCACAGGAGAAGCGAGTAGAGTAGTAGTTACAATGTTGCAGAGGTCCTACTGTTGGAACGGTCGTAAATTTTTTTCCAGGACACCAAACAGAATTTATTCCCAAACAATGATTATCAGGCTGGATTACCTGTGCTCATACAGTTTAATGCAACCCAGGCATATTTTTAAGTCTGTCTAATTAAAGTGCAATTAAGGGAAAGGACGATTGTCGAGATTCCCCAACTCTGTTTTAGACTGCATAGGTGTTGGGAGGAGTGATACAGAATTGTTGAACTGCGGCACACATGACTTATTGCTCCTGGTCTCCCCCTTTGTGTGTGCACCATTTCATCTTGAAGTTTTGGGAATCTTCCTTTAGGCCCTCCAACCATCAGATGTGAAGTAGGATCATGGTCTGACAAAAAAAATGAATGCTAATGTTGCAGTATCTTTCATTATGTTTGGTATAACCTTTGAAACCCTCCTAATTCCACACTCTGCTGTGGTTCTTCTAAATGAGCCGGGAGGTGAAAGTCAGCTTTAGGAATCTTATTTTGGAGCAACATTCTTGCTAGTTTATAGAGAAGGCCTTCTGCAGAAAGCATTGATGGAATGCCTCCAGCACTTTGATGCCCTTACTGGATCTTATTAATGTTTTTAGTAGGCATGATGACAATAAGGTTGAGCAAGAGCCTTGTTGTCAGTCTTCATGTTGGTTTCATCAAATATTTACTTCCACAAGAAGTGTGAAAGCTACACTTGCAGGCTTCAGGCAATGCTTTATGTGTTTATTGATTTCAAGCTTTTGGGACTTGTGGTATGCTCCACATTTTCTGGGGCATATTGTGAACCTGGATCAATAGAGCAGGCCTCCATCCTTCACCTTTTTCTGATAAAATTCAGGGTTTAATCATCAGGAAAAAATCCACAATTTACCCTGGCGACTGCAGATTTTTAAGTCATTTTTTACAATTTTCCTTTCAATTGGAATATTCACTGTGCTCAAACTAATTAGTGAGAAGCTTCCTTCTGGAAACGCAGCTCCCCTGAAAAATTTTATCTAAATAAAACATGTCATCAAATTTAACTTTTCTAATGATGCTATAGTATAGTGGCAAGAAAAAAACATGGGAACAATTTGGAAATAATTGTATTTATGTGTGAATTTGTCTTAAAACATCGTCTGATCTTCACTTAAGTTACAATAATGGACAAATGCAATCTGTTTTAACTAATAACACACACACATTATATATTGGATTGTTCCTTTACAGATGTAGTGTTGAACAGTGCGTGTGTCAGACTGGTGTGTATGTGGCCACCAAATCCTAATCCACGGTAAGGAGGATAAAGTGGACCAGAATTAAAGTCAAATCACTTAATTAACTGCTGAACGCTTCGAAGAAAGGATCCGTTGCAATGGCTTTATAAAGCTAAATATTTATTTGCAGACAAATGTGTGTGTGGTTTCTGAAACAGAACAAATACAATAACATTAAATAACTGTCACAAAAATAAAAGCCCCGGGAATGCTAAAAACAAGTAATACCCAAAAAGGTCAGTAGATGGCGGCAGAAATGAACAGAGCCCCCTAACGTGGCATCGTTGGCAAAGGCACTGAAAAGAAGTTACCAAAATGTGTTAGAACCGTACAGAAACTAACAAGTAACTTACTTAACTTAAACAGCGATTACCAAGTCTGTTTTATAGAAGTACTTATATATGAATAAAGAAACAGCATTTCTTAACGTACTTTACACAGTTTTAAACATTAAACTGAACACACTTCGACATAAAGGGTTGCCTGAACACATTAGTAAAACATCGTGATGAGCTTAATTATTACCTGCAGAAAAAACTGTTGTATTTCTAACTAGTTGTCCACTGCGGTTCTGCCCATGTGGTAGTGAAACAAGACAGATAGGAAGGCCCCACCCGGCTCCCCACTCCTGATGTCACGCTTCCCCCTCCCCTTGGCCTGCAGCCTCTGTCTCAGATTAGCGCAAATATATCGCTCCTGCAAGTGAACTATGATTCTTAGCGTGATGACAGAATTTACAAAATTAACCAGAATGTTCAAGCAAATTATAGAAAAAACACAATCTGAATCCGTTAAGTAGTTCTCTCATTCACTAGCTAAGCGGAGGTAAGGTACTCCCCGCTGGCTGCGTGTCTCTTGGTTTCGAGCAAATAAATCAGTACCACAAGCAAACTATGATACTCAGAGCAATGAGAGAAGGTGTAACGGCCGACCCCTTACCCAGCCGGCAGCTACACTTCCAAGCCCTGTGGCCTGGATAAATTACTGAGACTAATCTATAAATACCAAGCCATACCTCTAACAAATAAAACTTTCCCTACAATCGATGGTTTAAACATAAGCACACAAAAGCAGATATGTGAAAATAGGTTAATAAATATATTAAATTAAACAATAACAAAAAATGCAAATTTCACACGTAGAAAATACGTATATATATAGATATATATATGTCCCACCACCAAAGCAACAACGTGACAACACCATATATACAATAATAAACCCTCCCTTGTCCCAGTAACATATAACAAACACAAATAACAATTGTGACAGATAGGGGGCGCTATCGCTCCCTTGAACCCTTGTCCAAGACGCCAGACACGTGGTTAAAGTCCAAATATATGACTTTTTATTATTCAACAGTGCACAAAGCACCCTCCTCTCCACAATTCTCATTAAACAATACACAATACAATACTCAATAATCAATCCTCTTCTCCCAGACGCGTTGCCACCCTTCCACCCAGCTCAGCTCACCGTCTGGGGATTTCCCATAGTCCTTTATAGTTCCTGACCCGGAAGTGTTTCCAATTCTTCAGTCCATGATTCCTTATCACTTCTGGGTCAGATAAAAAGTCCTCTTCTTCATCCTGAAAGTACGTCACTTCTGCTGTCGCTTTGCCTATGACGCACTTCCGGGTTATAGGGCAAATATGACTCTCTGGGCCTCCCTGCAGCGTCCTCTGTTGGCCCCTGGGGTATCCAGCAGGTTTGTAGGGGAAAACTCTATAGTCCATGATTCCCTGCTGGTATCTGGGGCACCTCCATGCTGAACCGTCACAGACGGCTATAGTGGGTTCCCAGTGCAATTTGCCAGCATGCCAGAGCCGAGTATATTCGGCGACGTGAATTCATTGAATGCTGCAACTGACTATATTGTGTTCCCAGTGCAATTTGCCAGCATGCTGGAGTTGATCAGTCCATGCCGTACATTCATGGAGCGGCCAGCTTATGGCCACTGGCGCCCCCTAGTGAATCAACGTCACTGTCCCTGGGATTCTGCCGCTGCACTAGACGAGCCTGCAAACATCAGCGCTTACCTCTGTGTGCTTGCGTGCAGCCAGTTCAAGTGCAGTTGGCTCGGTGATTTACTGATTTACAGTTACACCTTGTACATATGATAATAGATTGTTGCAGTAATTTTTTTTATAGATTTTACAGTTCATTGGCAGCGTGTAAAATGATCAATGTTGCAGTAATTGTGATGCTGGTATCCGGGGCACCTCCATGCTGCAGGGAGAGCTCCATCTGGCGGCCTGGGGGTATTGGCCAGGATGACAAGCCGGCCATAGACCACACAATGAATGACTACGGAAAATGCCAATGATAGTGAACTTGAGTCTGAGTATACAACTGTCCTGAATACGGATGACTGGTCAGCAGATAAGTGATGTGTTTGAATTTCCCAGAAAAAATGGAACGACCTCACCATGAATCCTCGGCGTGTGGTGGATAATGTAGTCCAACCCTAGGGTCTCTGGCAATGATTGAATTGAAATAAGTCTGGCGGAATGAAAAACAAACAGGTACAAAAGTGCGATGTGGAAAACAGCAGGTAAAGTTGGTACGTTGTCGTGAAAATGTAATCTCCGTCTTTCTCCTTTCTGCCACTCTGTTACCTCCTGATTGTTTATATAGTAATGAGCCGGCCGTAATTAATTGATTTTAAACAGGTGCTTTCCATCTTGGGGCTGCCTTTTCTTTCCATCATCCGTCCCCCCTGTATTTACGGGGACGACATTCACTGACGCACACATTATAAAGAGCAAATGGGACGATGGAAACAAAACACACTCAGTACAAACACTGAAAACACTATTACTATGTAGCCCTGCTACAAAGTCACAAAATCATCCAGAATGTTCAAGCAGATTGAAGAAAAAAATTCAATCTAAATCCGTTAAGTAGTTCTCTCGTGAAAAGCGGACAGACCTACAGACAGACAGACATTAGATTTTACATATATAGAGATATAATTAACAACAAAATGGGTAACTTGCATCAAAACAAACACACACAAAGTTAACAAAAAACTGAATAAATGCAGCAATGTGCAGACTCGGGGAAGAACAGCGTTTCGGCATATCAGGCACAAAACTAACACGTGTGCATAAGCTGTGTGCGTAAGCATTGAAGTGTAAATTAATTTCCAAGTTTATCAAAGAAAAATGTCAGTGTGGCTGTCCACCAGCAGAAGCTCAACAGAAGTTGGGTGATGCAGAAGGATAATGACAGTAAATAACAAAATAAACCTAAAAAAAAAAGAAAATCCACCATTTGGAGTAGCAAAGTCATCTTAGAACTTAAACTAATAAAGGTGCTGTGGGATGACCTAAAGAAAGCCTTTCACACCAAACAGCCAAAGAATATGGCTTAGCTGAAGCAGTTCTGTAATGAAGAATGGTCCAAAACTCCCCTTGAACAATGTGCAGGCTGATTCGCAACTACTGGAAGCACTTGTTGGAGGTTGTTGCTGCCAAAGTAGGTTCCACCATTTATTACATCCAAGAGTTTGCTTCCCAATGATTGATGGGAGTGTGCAATAAACATATACAATATTACAATTGTGTGTGTGTGTGTTATTAGCATAAGCATATTGTGCTTTTCTGTTCTTGTGACTTTGATGAAGATCAGATCAGATGTTATGACCAATTAATCCAGAAAACCGGGTAATTCCAAAGGGGCCAAATACCTTTTCTTGTCACTCTATGTGTTCTTTTTCATTCTACATTGGCTAAGTATACAAGAAGATGGGACTAACTTTCACCATTGAGAACAGTCGTCTATTATATGAAGCCCTGAATTTTTATATAACTGTTCGGAGCTTACCACGTACAGTGTCTTGTGTCACACGCGTGCGCATGGGAGGCAGCAAGAACGACCAAAAGGAGATAATTCCATGCCAGGCCACTGGGTAGTGGGGTGCAGTAAACCTTTCTCTTTTATGTCTGCAGACCAGACCAAACTCTGCCTGGTTCTAATTACTTCACTTCCGGTTCCGGGTCCCGAGGACCTCACTTCTGGTTCTGGGTCCCGAGTAAGCCACTTCTGGTTCTGGCCCCAAGAATGTCACTTCTGGTTCCAGGCGCCAGTGATGTCACTTCTGCCAACCTGCCCTTAACCATTAAACCGCCAGAGACGGCTATAGTGGGTTCCCAGTGCAATTTGCCAGCATGCCAGAGCAGAGTATATTCGGCGACGTGAATTCATTGAATGCCGCAACCGGCTATATTTGGTTCCCAGTGCAATTTGCCAGCATGCTGGAGCTGATCGGTCCGTGCCATACATTCATGGAGCCGCCAGCTTATGGCCACTGGCGCCCCCTAGTGAATCAACGTCACTATCCCTGGGATTTTGCTGCTGCACTAGACGAGCCTGCAAACATCAGCGCTTACCTCTGTGTGCTTACGTGCAGCCAGTTCAAGTGCAGTTGGCTCTGTGATTTAGATTTAAAGTTACACCTTGTACATATAATAATAGATTGTTGCAGTAATTTTTTTTTATAGTTTTTACAGTTCATTGGCAGTGTGTAAAATGATTAGTGTTGCAGTAATTGTGATGCTCTTTGCATGAAAAAAATGTGTTCCATTGAAATTTCACATTTTCTTGGTGAATTGTGACGTTTCCTTAATGAGTGCAGCAAAAAAGTATTTGGCATCCAGGAGTTCATTAACCCCCCAAGTATGTGGCAGTTTAAGGGTTAAAAGTGAGACAACCTCCACTTTGTATTCAGTTCTGTTTTGGACTCAAACTTGTACACTTCTGTATTAACAATTCATCGATATTTGCAGCCTTATTCAAGTATACAGGTGGCTGCCCCAAACATCTTCCTGTGTCAAGGCCTGTTATCTTCACACTTGTTTTCTTTCCATGTCCTAAATTTAAACAGGATTAGGTTAAACAGAGACCCTGTGCGAGTGAGTGTGATGTGTATGTGTAAATGTGTCCTACTGTCCAGTCAGAATTGGATCCATACATTTTGGTCCAGATCTACTCCAAATCATTGCACTAGAATAAGAGGTTTACAGAGTGGATGATTGAATGTTGCTGAGGTTTCACTATTCACTGTTTTGATGTATGTATGGTGGAATTAGTGTAACATTAGGAAATAGTACAATTACTGTATGTGCATAGGTATCTACTGTATAGTCATCACTCTTGAAAGTTGTAATAAAAGTAGATAAAGTCTTTGTTCCTCTCTATACAGTATGCTGTGCATAAATATTCACTCAATACACCTCAATCACATCTGCGTTTTAAGCATTTAAAGTATTAATAGGAGAAATCTATTGACTCTTTTACTTCATAGTTGGTTGTGAGAAGCGGATTCGCTTGATAAGAGCAAAAGGTCAAATCCATTATTTTTTCTTTTGTTGCATTTTTCCAAGTAATATCTTTTTTTTTTTTTTTTACAAATTACCTAGAATAATATATAGTAAATATCAAAGCCCTTCAAAAAACTGTAACTAATAACTGTACTGGAGAATAGTAAAATCGGAAATACATTGTCATGAAGAGATTAAGATATTAATTATAACAAAGCCACATATCATGTTAAATGAAAAAAAGGTTAAGAGAGTGGGTACACTTGAATTGTTCTACATGTACTTGAACAGTGTTAGCCCTGAAGTGGATTAAGTATGTTTAAGTATGTTATATTATGTATTTCAGGGCTCTCTAAGCTTAAAAGAGAAAAGAATTTAAGGAGATTCAGGAAGGGATGGAAGTTCTTGTTTTCTCGCCAGTGAAAACTGCTGGCCATCCAGTAGTGTAGTCCAGGGTGTACGCAGGTATACGGCGTGTACCCACTTCTTATTAGGTCGTCACAGTGTATACCCACTTCTAAATCCCCCTGTTACGGGTATACGCTGCAGTGTAATACAGGGTATACGCTAAGGTGACCAGAATTTTTTGGGCCATTCCAGGGACATGGGGGGCTAGAGGAGTGTAGACTACTCCCTTCGTGTTCCGTGATTGAAGTTCTCCCACCACTACCGATGGAAAACTTTGAGTCGCACACGCTGCAGATCACAACAGAAGCATCCGGGGTCGGACGCAAATACGAAAATTCACGCTGAAGCCCATCCTTGAACTGACACTTCCTTTTAGCACTCATGTTGAATCACAGGGATCACCACGCCAAAAAGTCAGAAACAACAGGTGAAAGAAAAGAGTCGCCACGCGGCTCTCGCATCCAGAAGCAAGCCACACGTAGACACAGCCACAGGCAGAGGCAGAGCACGGCGTGCCTCTCTTAGAATCTACAGATCATGAGTAGGGACTCTAAACACTACAGAGTATAAAGCGAAAGCTTATCACGTGATTTCTTGCCAAAGTTGCAGGATACGGTAAAGCATAACCTCCATCAAAACACCGCGCACACGCGCCGTGTTCAAATTATCGTAGTGATGAGATACACTGAAAAAAGTGAACCAGGTGAAACCGGGGACAAAACGGGGATATGTTTCTGAGTGGGGACAGTTGTCCGAGAAAGGGGACTGTTCCCGGAAAATGGGGACGGATGGTCACCTTAGTATACATGGGTATGCGGCTCTTTTCAGTCCACACACTGTGACAGTCTACATCCACACTGACACGCTGATACGCATTTATGTGCTGCAAGCACGTCAATTTTTTTCTTCCATTGTTGTCTTTTTTGGTTACATTTGGGAGAACTAACTATTGGTTAGGGCAAACGGATTACGCCAATCAGAGGCAGAGTAGGGCGGGACATGCCGTTCCTTTGCTAAACTGGGAAAAATATCCTTTGCCGTCACCTTCCTGTCGGTCCATTGTTACACACTAAAATATGTCCTCATGTGAAAAATTAATATAACCAAGTTAATAGTGAAAATGAAGCGAACCATACAAACAAAAATTAGCTTTCAGAACAAACTACCTCGTGAAGCTACATTATTGCTACTATCCAGCCGGACAGGTAGTTACAGCCCAACGCCTACAGCCTCTCAGTCCGCAACCCCAGTCGGAGGGGGTGCTGACGGTGGAGGCGCTAAATCTCCGATCGACGTTGCAAATTCAATAGAAGAACACGTCAACCATGTTGAGTACTTTATAATAGCAAGATTTGTAAATTATGTTAATACAGCGTTTCTACAGCATTAACTAGCAGCTTTTTTTATTTAGTTTCGTTTATTTTTTGTTGCTCCAATTTGCTCATGCAGCCTGTGGCTAGTGTTAAGTTAGCTTCCCTGACTTTCATTAGCATCAAAGCTGCTAGCTGTCAACAAATTCCAGTTGGTTGCATTTTAAAACGCAGATATTTCAACCTGACTTTCACATCAGTGCTTATTTTCAGAGGTGGGTAGTAACAAGTTACATTTACTGTAAGTACAGTTACAGTAGTTTTACTGCACCATACTTTTTACTTTTACTTGAGTACATTTGTGAAGAAGAAACGCTACTCTAACTCCGCTACATTGGGCAACACTCGAATCGTTACTTTTTTTCCATTATGTACGCTATATTTCAAACATGCACGGCCCCTGCCCCTGGATCACTTCACTCGCCCACCCCCTAGGGAGCACTGCGAGCAAGCCACTTCACGTCTCTGCTGCTCGCATTGTGAAAGGGGAGGTGGAGAGCTGAACGCATGCTGAAGAGACGCGGTCGGACCAGCAACTGTCTTACTGCTGTAGTGCTGCGTGTCGATAATTTAAAAGCGTGTGCAGCAGCTGTCCTTCTGTCTCACTGCCTTGTCTTGCGGGTCGTTAAAGTGTCTCCAAGAAAATCACGTATCGTTTCCTTCCAAGATTTTTTTTTATAACAGAGAAAAATGTAAATTTTTGTTCAGGGAAAAATGAGACATTCCCTACCCTGCCCTACCGCGTCTTTTGGAGGAAAAATTAATATAAGACCCTGTCTTATTTTCGGGGAAACACGGTATCTATCTATCTATCTATCTATCTATCTATCTATCTATCTATCTATCTATCTATCTATCTATCTATCTATCTATCTATCACTTTAGCTGTTTTTTTTCTCCTGACATTTTTATATCTTCTATTACACAGTGCCTTCCCAGTTTATCTATCTAGTAACTTCTCTGTCTGTGCTTTATTCAGTGATCTGTCTGACAGTGTATGTCTTACAGATCTTAAAAATAAGAGCAGTTATAAAGGACACTTCTTCATGTTAATTGCAGTCTCAATTTTTAATTTTTTTAAAAAGAGCATCCCACATCTATTATACAGTGACTTTCCTATTTATCTGTCAATCTAGTGCCTTTCAGATCTATATGTACTCTAACGGCCTTCTTGCTTTTCTGCAGCATGTGTTGAATAATAACACACACATATACTGTATATAATAAAATTAATATATTACTAATGCTGAGATCTATCTGTCTAGTGCATTCTCTGTCTGTTTTCTTATATAGTGCCTTCGCTGTCTGCCTATTATACAGTGAATTCCTTGTCTATCTGTCTATGTAGTAATAATAGTATTATTACTTTTTGGTTTCCCTTTCTGCCTAGTATATAGTGCCTTTCCTATCTATCTGTCTTATATAATGCCTTTCATGTCTGTCTATTTATCTACCTATCTAGTGGCTTCTCTGCCTGTATATTATTTACTGTGTACCCTGTTTTTTTCTGACAGTTTTGTATCTGTTATACAGTACCTTCCATATCTGTCTGTCTGTCTAGTGCTTTTCACATCTACATGTACTCTCACTATTTGCTTGCCTTCCTAAAGTATCTGTTGATTGAAAAGAGTATGATGGGTGTTTTTATTTTTTACACTAGGTGAAACACTAGGTGCATTGCCAAAGTATGAAAAATTACATTACTTGTTATTGCTCTCTGTTGTCATAGTTAATGAATATTCAGAATGGTCAAAGCCAAGTATGTTATTTTGAAAATCAGCTGTTTAAATTTTGTAAAAATAAATGTATCTCTGTCTGAAAAGGTGTTGGCTTCATGTTAAATTTTGTATCTACTATTAATGAAATGGGCCTCTGTACCACCGGTAATTTTCGCATACTGCCACTGACAAATCCTTTTAATTTTATAATTGTGTCACTCTCTGGCCTTCACTATCTGTTGCAGATTAGATATTCTAAGACACTGTTTACAAAAGAATCTACTTTCACCATGGACTAAGAAAATGTATGCATTATGCAGTTGAATCACTCTGTAATCTATGAACCAGACAGATCTGCAAAATCTGCATCTCTGGTTTGTTGATCTCATAAATGATCTTTGAAGTGAATGAAGTCAGGCAGCAGATGTAAATAGTACCGTCTCTTTCTAGTGGGAACTAAATATGTAAGACTATCACTATTAATAACGGGGCACTTTTTTCTTTTGCTGTGTAGGTCGCTAAAAAATTTGGGGGCTAAATTTACAGTATACCCACTTCTCCAGACACCACTACACCACTGCGGCCATCACCCCCTTGGAAGCCAAAAAAATTCTAACAGTCGCAATGAACCACTTGCTGGAACTCCCTCTCTGACCTCCTGATAAAGACAGAGGAAGGATCCAGCAACAGTGATGTTAAGGTGGCCCTGCCTCCTTGGGTTCCACCCACAAAACACAAGGAATGGAGGCACATTTAAAAAACCAGTATATAATTACCAAAATCACAGAAAATACATACAGATATGAAAAATAATAATTAAAAAATAAATAAAAAACAGAAACTCCAGTTGATACATCACATAGTCCCCCCTGCAAGGGGTGGCTTCCAGACATCCATTCCTGACTTCCATAATGGGGCCGACTGAAAGCTACTCATTAATTATTTAAATAATGTTGCTTATTTTCTGTTGTCCAAAAGAATATATCTGATATTTTGTAAGCTAAAAATCTCATTCTTAAACTCTATTTGGACGGGATTAGTATGACACCAGGAGTTGGGGTAATTATTACCAAAACACGTCTGTAAGTTTAGTCCTGTCCGATTCACTCAGTAACTTAGTCAGCAACTATTTACAAACAGCACATTCGTATCTCAGTAAAGATTTCAGAGCCTTTTATCTTCTATAAAAAGTCAGTAAAGAATAACCCCAGGTTGAACATGTCCTGTGCAAATCAACATGTCAATAAAACCGCCATCTGAACAATTCGAATGAAACTAAAGTTAATGAGCCCCTCTGGTAACAATTATTCACCCAGTGCTTGAAGTGGAAAAAAAAAGAACTGCTGGTACTCCTTGTTTTATGTGCTCAATAACGGGGGGATAGGGTCTCCAATCTGAGATTTAAAATGGGTGGCGATCCCCCTTGGAGGTGCGAGAAGACATACTGTTGTTATAAATAAGGGTTGCTAGTGTGGTCCAAACTGACAATACGCATGCCTTCACTATTAGTACTCGTAAGGGAAGAACAGGGAAATGCCAGTACGGAGTACCAGGATGTACCGGTCCACTTCAAGCACTGATGTTACCACACCTCCTGGTATAAAACTAATCCTGTCAAAATAGGGCTTTAGGTAATTATGATATATGTGAATTTTAAATTAAAATTACTTTTGTAATCACATTTAGACCTGGCTGAAAGAATTTAAATGGATGCATTGTTATGTCAGATTTACAAACAGCTCTTAGTTGATGGCCCTGTGCTTATTATGATGCCCCCTTTAATTGTGCCACCAGTATGTTTGTTTTCACAAGGCACAGTAGGAGATGCGCAGCATTCACAAGTCTCTCTGGCTCACACTACACCCTTTCTGACATTTCTGTCCTTCAGTATACGACTCTGACGTTGCTCATTGTTTTCGGGTCACCATGGACTCTTGCATTACTGTGTTATTTTTTGACTGTCTCTGCTCACTGAAGTCACTCACTTTGTGCCAATCAGTCCATTTTTGTCACTCTAAAGATCCAAATACCCCTAACGCATGTCCCTTGCATCCTTGGGTTCACATCGACCATGGTCCTGTGTCAGGGGTCTTTATTATGAACTAGCTGAGTTACTCAGCATTGTCAAGGTAAAAGGATTCCACTTTTAACTTCTTAAAAATAAAACATTTTTCTACATATTTCATATGAGAATGTTCTATAGAATAAACGTTGCTGTTGATGTTGTTACAATGAAACATTATTACCCTTAAATATACTGATATCATACACAGCTAGTGCTACTATTAAAAATCTTTGTATGCAATATTCTTATTCTTTCCTTCTGACACAATGTATTAGGAGTTGATTCTGTTTTACATTTTTTGTTGAATATTAAGCAATGTGAAAAGAAAAAGGCAGAAGATGTAAAAAGGTTTGGGGATGGTCACCCTACAAATCAGTAATCAAAAACATCTTTACAGAATGGAGTTCAAAACAGAACTGAGCTAACAGGGTGAGACTGGGTTATATAGGGTGGCCCATGAAAAAGTGGCCCGCCTCCACCAAGATGACTACCATCTCATCTGCCACCAGATAGGCAACTGCGGTCGTGTTGCTTGCCTTGTTTTCTTGCTGTCTGATGCACAAGGAGATCACTTTCAGCATCTTCTGTAAATGTGAGTACCAAATTTGATCATTTTTCTCTTCACCAT
>JANRMT010062844.1:8755833-8804222 GCA_026402145.1 Polypterus bichir lapradei
ATAGATAGATAGATAGATAGATAGATAGATAGATAGATAGATAGATACTTTATTAATCCCAAGGGGAAATTCACATAATGAATTTCACGTGAATTTTCACATAATGAATGTCATTGTGCAATGACACCATCCAAAAAGAGAGACAGAGAAGTAGGGAGCTTGCGCTGATGGCGTGTTGCTGCACCCACCACACTACCAACCACCTGGATTGAGACCCGAGTGCAGCGGGTGACACCACACTGGAAAAGTGTGAAGTTTTTTTTTATGGTGGCTGAGTGCCAATCCTGCCACCAACCCCCTAGTTTGCCCTGTGAGTTGGAGGACCTGCTTGCAGGGCTGGATGAAGATTAACGTCATACCCGGAACAGAGGAAGGTACTTGCTCAAAGGTCACTTCTGGCGTCTACGGGATTCGTACTGGCAACTTTTGGATTTCTGGCACAGATCCCTAGATTCAGAGCCACCACTCCATTCCAAAAGAAGCAAAAATATAAAGAACAAACAAGACAATTCCAACTCTTTTTCTTCTTGAAAGCTGTTCAAGGAAAAGAATCTCGTAAAGAAAAACTACACACAAAAATAAAAAGAGGCCAATGGCTAGCTCACCACACTGCCACAGATTCTGCATACCCTTTATAGGATGATCGGAGGTCCGACTTTAGACTCTGTACCAGAAGGCGACAAGGCTAAAGACGCCCGCAGCACCCACTGTTTTTATATGCCGGTGGGATTCCTATTGCCAGTCCCAGTGGATTCTTCTCGGATCCCCAACAATATCAACACCAACACTAATTTATTTCTTGTATAGCTCCAAATCACACAGAGAATACCTCAATGAGCTTGAATAGGCCTTGCTTTTGACAGCCCCCAGGCCTTGACACCCTAAAAAGACAAGAAAAAACTCCCAAAAAAGAACACAAATCCTGAGAAAAAGGCAATTCAGAGAGAGACTCCCTTCCAGGTAGGTTGGGTGTGGAATCAGTGTCAAAAAGTGGAGGTAAAAACACCAAACCGAACACAAGTTCACAAATCTGGTTGGCCAGTCTATCACTGCCATGATTGATTGCCATTGACACCAACAGTAGCACACAGTGCCACGCTCGTGACACTGCACACCTCAAACTGGACGAAAGTCCTATATCATGGGGCACAGACAGTGCCAGTGCTAAGTTAATAGATAGATAGATATGAAAGGCACTATTTGATAGATTGATAGACTTTATTTGTCCTTTAGGGGCAAATCTGGCTTTTTACAGAAGATCTTTAAATACCTAAATAAATATATCTATACACACACTATTACATTTACTTTTCTGGCTGACCCCTTTATCCAAAGTGACTTATAATATTTATGACACAATTTGTTAGGTTTTCCAATTGCAGTGCAGGCAGGTCACCATTGCTTATGGTCATATGGTGTCAGTAGTCCTATATCATGGGGCACAGACAGTGCCAGTGCTAAGTTAATAGATAGATAGATAGATAGATACTTTATTAATCCCAAGGGGCAATTCACATACTCCAGCAGCAAATATACACTCTAAGCCAAACCTATTAGTGCGCCAACCTACTGTTCGGTAGCTAACCTTTGTGGTTGGGTTCCCCTGCCCCCTTATGATCTACACCTTAGGCAAATGCCTAATTCGCCTTAATGGTGGCACAGGACCTGGGTACGGACTCGTGCGTGTGGGCATACAGAAACACAGTCGCTGCCCTACATTTTTGGGGCCCTGAAACTTGAACTGTTATGGAAGCCATTTCAGAACCAGCAACCAGATCCAGGTAACCACTGTTATCTTCTTCAGTGGGGTTGTTCCACGACAGATCATCACATATTTTTTTTAAGAAATGTAATCACTACCTCTCAGATTTTGATTCAAATTATCTCACTTGTCAACATCACTGGTGTGAGCAAAAACATTTTAAACCTTATAGTTTTCGAGTTATGGAGGGGATGATAATTAAAGTCACTTCTGTGGCCATTCTGAGATTAGGGGCCCTGAACCTTAAGCTTCATTAGTTTCGCAGTAGACCTGTTCCTGCAAACACACAAATGAATCCTCTGGCAATCTTCCTAAACTGTGCACAGGTAACTCTCCTACACTTTCTCAGGACCCTCATTTCACTCACTTTCCTTCTTTGCTGGCAACCAAGCAACACAGCAAAGTTAGGACAATGGCACATCCACCCTTGGACATGTGCAAACCCTGGCAAGCCTTCCAAATCCCACACGATGTGTGACCCCATGCAACTGCCCAGCTGCTTTCCACAGGTACCTTGCACCTGAAAACGACATGACAAGTGTATAAAGCTATTAATAAAAAGAAAACTGAAGCTATAAATGATTTTATTCAATAAAACCAAGCCCCGTGACACAGCTTGTCACAGTTGACTGGTGTAAAAAGTCCCTCTGATATCCTGCATATAGTCAACATGAACGTGCGTCGTTATGAACTGATTTACTTTTCTGCAGAGCTCTATTACATTTGCACAATTTGAAAATTCTGCAAAACATTTTTCAGATTTGTTTTCTACTAAATGAAAGTATTAGCTGTGAGATGAAATGAAACTCATTTGTTTATTAGTATACTAGCTGTGTAAGCCTGTGCTGTAAAAAGCCCGGGCTCCTAAAAACTATTGAAATCATCAGGAAAAAAAAAAATTAAATGCAGAGTTGACGGTTTCGTTTTGCCAATATCCTCGCCTTGCTTGTGTATTAGCGGCTAAGCGAGTTTGTCTTTCCTCGGCGGTTTCACTTTGGCGACAGAGTTGCTTTCTTTCAGCTTCATGCTGTAGATTCGCACTTCTGGACCAGACGGACAGACAGACACACACACACTTCTACGTGTAGACGTTTATATATAAGATACTAGGGGGGCCCAACCCCCAGTTGCAGCCTGGTAGGCCGACCCACTTGTGGCCAAAATCACGAAATTCTATAAATATGTAAAAAAAAAAATGTATTATTATTTAACAAAGTAAAAATCATGAAATAAGAATAAAATATTTACCCTCTTACCGACTGGAGTATTCCCGTTAAACTGAGGATTTCTCAGTTTTTTTATTTTTAATAAATTTGCAAAAACCTCAAGTAAACTTTTTTCACGTTGTCATTATGGGGTGTTGTGTGCAGAATTCTGAGGAAAAAAATGAATTTAATCCATTTTGGAATAAGGCTGTAACATAACAAAATGAGGAAAAAGTGATGCGCTGTGAATACTTTCTGGATGCACTGTACATGTAGGTTTTAAAATAAGCATTAAAATAAAATCATAAAATCGTTGCACTGTTAGGCTTAGGATTTTATATATAAAGAGAGTAGATGTCGTTGTATTACTCCTATTAATTTCACTTCTCAAACACTAAAATGCTTGCACCTTTGTAACTAGCAACCTGTCATTACACTTCTTGATTTTAAAATATTTCAATGTTAAAGTTTAACACTGTATAATAATGATTTATCCATTTACAGTGTGTTTAATATATGGTCATCTCTAGCAAATATTTCAATCAGCTGCTCACAGAGTAATGCTCTGGTCTTTATGCTGCTTTTCATTTTGTTTTCTGTACTTTTTTATGACTCGTATGTGTTGTATGCATTATGATTTGCTTGTATAAGGAAAAGCTCTTGATTTGCCAACTTTTACACTTACCAACTGTATGTCCACAAGCTTTGGGTAATGATAACATAATTAGATTGTGGACTGAAGTGGCGGAAATGAGATTCCTTCACAGTGTGCTGAGGAGCACAGACATTCAAGACGAGCTCAAGGCAGAGCTGCTTCTCCTCCATATCGAAAGGAGCCAATTGAGGTGGTTGGGGCATCTAATTAGGATACCTTCTAGATTCCTTCTTTCGGAGATGTTTCAGGAATGTCCAACCAGATGGGGACCTTGGGGCAGACCTAGGACATGCTAGAGAGATTCTATTTTCCATTTGACCTGGGCACACCTCTGTATTCCCCCAGAGGAGTTAGAGGTGTTGGCAGGGAAAAGGGGCATCTGGGATAAGTGGTAGAAAATGGATGGATGTATTAATGGATGTATAAGTCCATCCATCTATTCATCCATTATCCAACCCGCTATATCCTAACTACAGGGTCACAGGGGTCTGCTGGAGCCAATCCCAGCCAACACAGGGTGCAAGGAAGGAAACAAACCCTGGGCAGGGCTCCAGCCCACAGCAGATGTATAAGTCTTCTTAGATAAAATTGTCCATTATATAAATACACTAGCAAAATACCAGCGCTTCGCAGCAGAGAATGGTTCAATTTACCACATTTTTTACACTGTCTTCCTTTAGCTGGACATTGACTTTTTCCACCGTGTGCTTTGTTTCCGCAGCAACTGCACTTATGAATATGCTTGTATGCGTCACTCACTTCATGTTCTTTTGCTGCCTTCTCAATTGTGTAATGCGTTTTTCGTTCAGCGCTCTTTGGAGCTCTTGCTTGTTGTCTGCGTACTGCGTTCACAGTCAGTTCACGTGAGCCGCTCGGAGTACATGCATCGAAGGTTCCCAGCTGTGCTTGTGCTATCTCATGTGATGTCCACGGCTTTATTTAATGTTAGCTCAGACCCGGCACTTAAAAATTTCTCTCACACTTTCGGTGAGTTTGTGCCAAACACTATTCTATCCCTGACCATCTCATCTTCGTCTGCATAAGCCCAGTCCTTCACCAGCAATTTTAACTCCGTTACAAAGTGATCAAAAGTCTCGTTTATACCCTGCGTCTTCTCATTAAACTTGTATCTCGCGAATATCATATTTGTCTTAGGCATGACAAACGCCTCAAAGCGGTCATAATAAGTTTTCAGTACCTTGGCTTCCTCCTGGGTGAGAGTCCATGTGTTAAAAATGTCTCTTCCTTTTTCCCCAGTCCACATGAGCAGGTAGCTGCATTTCTCACTCTCGTCTTTGCCTTTTAGCGGGCCAGAAAACATCAGCTCCACGTGCTGTCGGAACTTTTTCCATTCTCCCGGCAGGTTAAGAGAATCCCAGTCAATTTGTGGTGAGGGAACTCCAACAAAATCCATGACTGTCCTCTATTCTGACACCATGTCTTGTTTTCACAAATTGTGAAAAATGAAATGATGGCGAGACTTTCTTTTAAAGTATGCAGGGGAACTTTATCTATTACAGCTCTGACATTCACAGCATCCGTGCTCTAAATTAACTT
The DNA here is from genome assembly GCA_026402145.1 of Polypterus bichir lapradei. NCBI lineage: Eukaryota > Metazoa > Chordata > Cladistia > Polypteriformes > Polypteridae > Polypterus > Polypterus bichir. The sequence goes on from JANRMT010062844.1 coordinate 8,761,013, forward strand.
CCATAATAATAACCTTGAGGTCCCTTTTTCTGGTGCCTTCCTGATGACATAGGTGCCTAAACCATGCCTGATAATAATACATTTCAATGACATATAAATATTACAGTGATCACCTCGATAGACATCTCACCACCCAAATCGCTACTCGTGAATCTAAGATGTTTAACAGGCATTCCCGGTACAGTGTAACCTCGATTCACAACCATAATTCGTTCCAAAACTCTGGTCGTAAGCCGATTTGGTTGTGAACCGAAGCAATTTCCCCCATAGGATTGTATGTAAATACAATTAATCCGTTCCAGACCATACGAACTGTATGTAAATATATATTTTTTTAGTTTTTAAGCACAAATATAATTATACCATAGAATGCACAGTGTAATAGTAAACTAAATGTAAAAACATTGAATAACACTGAGAAAACCTTGAACACTGCAATAGTTTGCGCTATAGCGCTACCAACCGCTGGGTAAAAGCACTTCTTTTATTGAGTTTTAAGCACAGGGAAAAAATTAACATTTGAAAAAATCCGTATTTTAATAAACCACCAAGAAAAATAACATTGCAACAATGCACGCTATGAACAGATCGCTGGAAACAGAAGTGAAAACAAAATCAAGCCCGGTGCATTCTTTAACTGCCATCCTACCTTAATGCATCCAGCTCTCTCTCGCGCTGCCTGTGTGTCTGCGTCCATTTTTTGCGCTGCCTCTGTGTGTATGTGTGTCACACTCTCTCTCTCGCGCTGCCTGTGTGTATGTCACGCTATCTCTCTCGCGCTGCCTGTGTGTGTGTCATGCTATCTCTCTCGCGCTGCCTGTGTTTGTGTCACGCTATCTCTCTCGTGCTGCCTGTGTGTCTGCGTCCATCTTTCGCGCTGCCTCTGTGTGTATGTGTCGCGCTATCTCTCTCGCGCTGCCTGTGTGTATGTCACGCTATCTCTCTCGCGCTGCCTGTGTGTGTGTCACGCTATCTCTCTCGCGCTGCCTGTGTGTGTGTGCTCGCGCTGAATGTGTGTGTGCGTCTATCTCTCTGTCGCGCTGCCTGTGTGTGTGTGTCGCACTCTCTCCCTCTCTCTCTCTCTCTCTTGCTCTCAGGCAGGCAGTCAATTACGTGGGAGGCGTGCCGAGTTCCACAGTGGCTGCACTTATGAATATGCTAAGCATAGTCCTTCACCTGCGAATATTTACCTTATATCGGCAGGCACTCAATTACGTGGGAGGCGTGATGACGTGGGACGCAACTCCGCCTCACACAGTGACCGACCACCAGGCTATGGCCATATGCAGTATATGGACGAAAGTAGGTTCCAGTTATGACCGTTACGTGTAGAATTTCGAAATGAAACCTGCTTAACTTTTGTAAGTAAGCTGTAAGGAATGAGCATGCCAAATTTCAGCATTCTACCTACACGGGAAGTTGGAGAATTAGTGATGAGTGAGTGAGTGAGTCAGTCAGTCAGTCACTCAGTCAGTCATTGAGGGCTTTGCCTTTTATTAGTATAGATACATACATAATGTCAGGCATGCGTACCCTAGGAGTTCTAAGCAGGTATTAACAATAGGGTTAGATAGTGGTGTGACACCATTGCTAATGACTTTTCCCTCTTTGCTTCTAGATTGGAGGAAGAAAACCAGGAGGACCTGTACCAGCATCTCTTTTTGTACACCTGAAAATCCTATCTCCTCCATCCCATCTGCTATTTAAGAAAGAAGCAGACTGGAATTCAGTGTTCTTTCTCAAACCTGCATGTGAAGGAGATGAAACGGCATTCTTCAAAGTAACCTTAAAATGCAGAGAAAGTCGAAAAAGGTCCACATGATCCTTTTCACCTTACATGATCACTAAAAATGAAACGCGGAATCAACCCTGCACCTCAAAACTTGGGTGCTTGTCCATTGCAGCTTAGTTCTCAACCTATCATCCACCACCCAGTCGTTCACACTAGAGGCAGTCCTGTTATTTTTTAAGCCCAAGACTCTCACAGAGCACTATACACTGGGTGATGTTTCTGACAAGTCTGGCCTCTGGACATTCAAGTCACTAATATCCTTCTATTCTATCCCCTCTTCTACCTTTTTCTTTTGTTTACAATTTAGGTTTGTCCTACAACCACATAGGATTTAAATGTCACCTGTTATTCCATCTCACCCTCTATATAATTTCTCAAGCTCTCTTTTCACCACCTGCACACCAGTGTCAACTTTATGCCTTTTAACACTAGAATTACCAGAGTCTATGAAAAAACTCGTAGATCCGTCCCACCAATTACGATATAGTATTTATAAAAGGTGTGATTTTGCTTGACTTCTCACTCTGTACAACTCCAAGCAACTGACACACAGGTAAACAGACTTGAGCTGAGAAAACTGTGCGCCGGTGGGGGATGTGATAGCAGACTGCTTGCTGGTTGCTGCTTATCAACACATTTACAGGACAAAAGAAGCTGACAGAGAGGTGCAAAGTGTTTTAAGCTGGGATGGATCTACAAGTTTTTTCGTAGGCTCTTGTAATTCTAGTGTTAATAGGTAACAAAATTGACCACACTTTATTGATTAAGTATTTGTGGCAACAAGTCCTCTGTGTTAACTAGCCAATTTCATGGAACTCTATTGTTAAAAATCTTTCTTTGGTGTGTAAAAATCTGTTTAATTCAAATTTTGTTCATTGTTTATACACTACCCTGTCATCATTTTGATCCCAACCATAATTGTCATTTTTGCTGTCTGAATGAATCCAACACCTGTATGCATTGTCTTCCAAGTCCAAAATACCTGATTCATCTCTCCATTAAATTCCCTTTCTTCCCCACATTTTTGTCTTCTTAAATATTTCTTCAGTTCATCTCTCCATTTCCAGCAGGGACATTTTTTTTTTAATTAGGGCCAATTGCTTAAAAACACATAGGAAAAGCCACTGGCTCCTTTTGTCTTTGGAAACTCTCATTTTTCTTTTTATCTTCTCAAGCACATTCCATGGCAAGAACCAATGGTGCCATCTGGAGCACAAACTATACAACTGGTCAGGGCTCAGTTGCCCGTTGGTTATCACTGTGTCTTTAACCCTTACTTATAATTGCTTTTGTCTCATTGGGTGGTGTCTGTCTAGTCTGTTGCCTTGGACTTTGTATTATAACACGTCTTGAACTCAGAATCTGATACGACTGTCCCTGGGTATGGATTGGAATCAGAGTGAAGTGAAGGTGTTGAGGGTGGGATGAATTTTTCCTAGTAATTACATAACACTTGGTCTCTTTCTTTGATGCTTTTATTTTAACTATTACCTTAATTAATTATTATGATCTAAGAATAAATAAATAACAGATTTTTAGCTGCTTTGTTCCCACTACTGTTGGAATAGTAGACCTCCACAAACCTCAACTGAACTAAGGAGTATTGAGATCGACCAACTAACTGACTTTTTACTTTCTCGTATAAGAAGTATAAGGAAAGTATTGTAATCATCCAAAAATTCGACCTCGAGATTTTGATGAATCTCAACATTTCAGGCCTCCCTGAGTCCGAAAATACCATTTTTGGAATTATGTCTGTGTCTGTCTGTCTGTGTGTATGTTAACACGATAACTTGAGAATTCTTTGAATAAGGTCAACCATATTTTGCATACATATTGTAAGAGACGGCCAGCAGCTCAACCCGATCGGGACACCATTGAGATGGAAGGATGGGGGAAGGCAGCTTTTTTAGGGCACTGCCTCTCCCAAGACACTAGATGGCAGCTTCCCTGGATTGCAGCAGTGTCCCCGGATTCACGCAGGGCACTTCAAGAAATGGAGTTCGGCAACACAGCCCTGCTGGGTACTGTGGGTGCCTCCAAGGGACGCTGTGGGAAAATGGTGGGAGACCTAGCCCGGAAGTACTAGTGGATCATGAGGACGGAAACCCCGAAGTACTTCCGGGTTGGTCAAAAACTTGAATTCTCCGTCTGACCTTGAAGTGCTGGCAGGTCCCATGGACAGAAGAGCAGAAGCACTTCCGGGTCAAGGACAATATAAAGGACTGCTGAAAACCCAGCAAAGGGTGCCAGAGTCGGGAAGAGGTGGACAAAGCTTGCTGGGAGGTGTGGAGGAGATAGAAAAAGTATTGTGCTTGTTATTTGCTTGTTTATTGGTGGATGTGGTGCTTGAAGGGCACTGTGAAAGAAGAATAACAAATAAAATATCTTCTTAGTGGTTTTACCTTGTGTCCTGCATGTCTGTCTTTTGGGTTTAAGGGGCAACAGTGACCCCTAGGGTCAACAATATATTACATCCAAAACTGAAGTTTCTATCAACCTTTGGGCCACTTCTCCTAACCGGAAGCGGTACTTTACTTGAAAATTAATACAGTAGCAAGAAACCATAAAATTATCAAAAATAACATCTTATACCTGTATATATAATAATTATATGACCATTTTTTTTCAGTTTTCCCATATGAATGACTCATCCCTATGTCTGAGTATATGAGAAAGTCGAGGGGAGGTCACTCTCAATTGTTACCTGAGGGAACAGAAAGAAGAACTTATGGATTAAAGAAGGACTCCATGAAGAGCAGCACAAAAAGGCCAGAGACTCTAAAAAAGCAAGATGTAATTTTTAAAGCCATCTACCCCAAACCACTTTGAGAGGTCAAGAAGTTGACTTACAATTCTTACCTGTGCATGAAAAGAAGCTAAAAGGCTGCATCCAGGCATCGCATGTAAAATTCCTAAATTGCTACGTCTGAATATCTTAGAGCTTAGTTCTAGAGTATGGAAACTGGGAAACACATGTTTGACTTGTATACTATTCACAATGCCGTTATCATTTTTCACACAAGTAAACAAAGAAACATAATTCTCAAAGGGCCACCACTCACATCAAGAAAGAAGCCAGAATGCTTGAAATTTGTGGAACAGAAAGTTCAGTGGTTGTTGGCAACAAAAGCAGTAACACTTGTTTTGTGAGACCCCAGACCCCTGTACATAATGGAAAAGACCAGCTGCCAGCCACGCTTGTCCTGCTAATTGTGGACACCTTGATACTTCCCATTCTTTCCCCTCTGGTGCTGCAGCTGCCTTTAATTAATAGGTGTTAGTTGGTGTTAGTTATTACAATATGTGTTGCAGATTTTTTTAATGTTACATCTGGGCAGCACGGTGGCACAGTGGTAGCACTGCTACCTTGCAGTAAGGAGACCTGGGTTCACTTCCCAGGTCCTACCTGCGTGGAGTTTGCATATTCTCCCCGTGTCAGTGTGGGTTTCTTCCCACAGTCCAAAGACATGCAGGTTAGGTGCATTGGTGATTCTAAATTGTCGCTTGGTGTGTGTGTGTGTGTGTGCCCTGCGGTGGGCTGGCACTCTGCCCAGAGTTTATTTTCTGCCTTACGCCCTGTATTGGCTGGGATTGGCTCCAGCAGACCCTCGTGATCCTGTAGTTAGGATATAATAGGATGGATGGAATGTTATTTCCCAGTTAAAATTGGCAATTAAAAATAAAAAACCCAAAGAAGGAAATTTTGTGAAGTGCTCCAAAAAAATGTAAACAAGTCAACAATACATTTCAATGTGATGAAGTATACAAATACTATATATTTATAATGTATTTATAATCAAATATATTGTGTTTTATATTTGTAGTGTGAACCACCAGGGGGCATACAGCTCCCCAAACACCTGACACAACAGACACAGAACACAAGTCCGGCATACAACACACATTTATTAAGAATGGGAAACGTTTTTCCCTCGTTTCCCACCACTCCAGTATACAATGCAGCACTTTTTCTTTCTTTTCTTCTTTTCTCTCTTTCCATCTCCACTCCTTCTAGGCAAGATTTGTCCTCCTTTTATAGAGCACCCTGAAGTACCCCAGGTGCCCCGAGATTTCCTTCCGGGCACAGTGGAGGTAGCCCTGATGAGGAGGGCTCAGCCATTCCCCATACACCCCATGGTGATGGCCACAGGCCCCAGCATGGTTGAACTTCTGTGCTCCAAACCCATGGCACCATAACAAGCCAGGGGGACTGCCCTAGGATGATACTGCCCCATGCAAGCTCTCTCCCCTGGTTCTTCCAGAATGGAGACGTCCCGTCTGGGGAAGAGCTCCTGCCGTCCATCACATAGTTAATTTAGAGCTTGTTTGCAGAGATCATTTTCACTTTGACATTAAAGAGTCTTTTTCTGTTGATCAGTGCCACAAAAGCCAAATTAAATGTACAGTGAGTCCCTGTTGTCTAACAATAAAATTCAAAAACTTCAAAGGGGGTGAATGTTTTTAATACACACTGTATCAGACTTGCTTGTCTGAACTTATCATGACTTACAAACCTGAGTGCACATTAAGATCTCAAGATGCCGGTCTGCTTATGATTCCAAGGATTAATAAAATAACAGTGGGAGGTCGAGCTTTTAGTTACAGGGCCCCTAAACTGTGGAGTGGTCTTCCTGCTTCTATAAGAGATGCCCCTTCAGTCTCAGCCTTTAAATCCCGGCTGAAGACTCACCACTTCAGTTTAGCACACCCTGACTAGAGCTGCTGATTAACTGTACAGACTGCATCTCTGTTGTTAGTCATTAGCACTAAAACATAAGTAACATGATAGTTAGAATTGAATACTAACCCTCACCTATTCTGTTTCTGTTCTCGGTACTCAAATGTGGCAATTGGTGCCACGACCCACCTGCCAAGTTGTTTGCCTGCCTATGGTAAAGGCATCCCTGATGGAGGATCACAGGAATCATGGGAAAGAGGGGTCCTTTCACGGGATTGGCTGGCCCAGCACTGTTTTTGCCGTGGAATGGCCAAATGGGGGTGGCAGCTTGATGGATGAAGTCTCCAGGACTCCAAATCTTATTATGTGATATCATCAACTGTTAAATTCTGCCCCGTACTTCTAAAATTTTTATTTTTATGCTGTATTAAGGATTTGTTCTGTTCTGTGTATTGTATTTTATTGACCCTCTTCTTTTGACACTCACTGCATGCCCAACCTACCTGGAAAGGGGTCTCTCTTTGAACTGCCTTTCCCAAGGTTTCTTCCATTTTTCCCTACAAGGTTTTTTTTGGGAGTTTTTCCTTGTCTTCTCAGAGAGTCAAGGCTGGGGGGCTGTCAAGAGGCAGGGCCTGTTAAAGCCCATTGCGGCACTTCCTGTGTGATTTTGGGCTATACAAAAATAAATTGCATTGTATTGTATTGTATTGTGTACAGTAAGAACTGACTGCCAGTCTGTGTGCTCTTATCACAGAAGTGAAATATTTCAAGAAGTTAAAATATGTGTAACAAGATGTTGTAAATCTAAACATCAGGAAAAGAAACATACAAATGTAAAAGATGACTGTTATAAGTTTTTTACCGCCTGCCTTAAATCCTTCACTATGTCCACAAACTGACCTCATGTAACAACATATCATTCTGTTACTCGGTTTATTTTTAAATGCATTATTGTAAGTTCGATTTCTGCTTACTGTTTTTAGTGCTTTGTGAAGCCTCATGCTGTTAAATGGCTGCTCATAAAATATTTATTGATTGGATTGGTCATAAAAAACTCAACTCTGCATCGTTAGTAGAATTCAAAATTTCAAAATAGAGCATATTGTGTTTAGTTTTAATTTCTGTTTGAAGCCCTCTTGTCTCAGGTGTGTGTGATTTATGTAATCTGGAGGTACGGCACACAGCTGTCGACCTGCGGGAAGCCCTGGATTAACCCTGATGTCCCGGACATTTAGGATAGCAGTGTTTGATAGGGACAGATCACCTAACGGGGCTTGAGAGCTTCTTTTGGACAGGTGCTTGGCAGGTTGAGGCAGCATCTTCCCTAATTGGGCCATTTCCAACACTGAGGTCAGCAAATTGGCTGTATGATTGGCAGAAGCCCAGGAGCCTGCTGGTCTGAAAAAAAAGAGAAACGGTGAAAGAAAACGTGAAGGTAGTAAAGTGCCTAGGGAGAAAATGGCAGGGGAGCAATTCTGAAGCATATGTGTCAGCATATACATTCATTCAGTGATGCATTATTTTACACAAATCATTTTCTTCACTCAATGAATAACATTATTAATTAAGAAAGGAGAACCCATAATTGTTGTTTAACACCACAGTTAGTTTGATAGTTGCCACCACACCATGGTTAACAATAATGTGTGCCTCCAAAGCTGAAAAAACGAAGGGAGGACTCCTACCGTAGAATATGTTGGCTTATGACATGAGCCTGAAATCCATCACACACACCCAAATATATAGAAAGGGGTCCCATTCAGACTGGGAAAAAAAAGATGCGTGAGGAACTGAATGTCACCAAAGTATACTCTAGAATGGTGTGTATTACGATATGGAGAGTGGCTCTCATTTCAAAAAGACATTAAAACCAGTATGTCACAGAGACATCGTGGAACTATCACCGATGAACTGACCTATAAATATTGTGTTCGTTTTATCCAGTCATCCATCCAGCCATAATCAACTTGCTGAAAGGATTGCTTCAGTATTTCTCAATTCGAAGTTATTTCTTCACAATCCTAGTATGCATTAAATTATTTAATTAATTAAATAACTTTTTATATATTTTAAAGAATACATACCCTGTTTTTTGCATTTTGAAAATGTAGGTGAAGGGATCGGGGTCATAACATGCAAACAAAAGTCTTAGAACTTTCTAAATATATTATGTCCACTTTGAAGTGGCAAAGGTTTCAATTTATGAAAACATGAATTCTGTGTTTCTGAGATACGCTTATGACAACAAAATTAAACAAGAAGAAATACATTTTAGCACAGATTCTTGAAACTGTTTTCTTGCGGTAATGATATGTTTCCTGTTCATTTGCCTACACGTAGCTTCGGTCCAGGATGGAGTTTTGTGCGTCATTTTCCCCTGGCGTACTTCCAAATTGCCAAATTTCTGTAGCTTCAGGCTGTGTATTCTCCTATGCTTATGTTCTTCCCAGTCTTGTAACAAATGATGCCCTTCAAAAAAAGTGAGCCAAGTCTCTGCTATAGCAACAAAGCTGTCATTACTGTATACCCTGAAATTTAATTTACATATGCATCTGCCGTGATTAACAGTGTGCCCCCTAGCCATGTTATTTTCATAAGTCATCAGCGAGGAGTCAGAGTGTCCTGATAAAAACCAAGATCCAGACCTTTAATGACCTCTTGGTCACGGCCATCAGCCTGGAGACTGGAAAAGGGATCAGGTTCCCAAAGGACAAAATTTTTATTGCTGAACTTGCAGGTACGAACTCAAGACCTTATTCAGAAGGGGTTTGTCAACAGCAGAGAAGCAGACACATTGCAGCTGTCAAACGTGGTGGTCTAGCTCGCATCTCCAGGTCAAAAGGACACAAAGTCTTCCTCATCAAGTGGGTTCAACAGCTCGGAAGCAGCGACTAGAGCAGACGCAGTCTGATGGAGAGAGGACAAGAGAGGGAGCCGTTAGTTCGGCCGAGGTTTGTTCTTTTAAATGTTCTAAACCTCGTGCAAGATGCATGTCACGCAGTAAGCCAGCAGCTGATCCCGCCAAGGAGACAGGTAAGAGTGTGTTGGATTCTCACTGAAATGCTGTTTAAGAGGGAGTTTCTGAAGGGTAGCCATGTCTCTTTGCCATTGGTTTACTGTTTAACACAAAGACAGCTCACAGCTAAGAGTGGGCAGCCGGCGGTGCTATGCAGGAGAAGAAACAGATCAGGGGAACTACTGAACTGCACATAAGCGACGGTAACCACTGTTATGGGCAACTAACCAGCGGCGACACCGGTCACAATATATAATCTATTAGAAGTGGAACTAAAATGAAGCTATGAAAAAGTCAACCTAAAAAAGTGGCTAGTGTTTTTTTTTGTTAAATGTTCAAAAGGATTTGCCTGGCGTACTTCTATCAGTAAAGTATTCCACATATTTGGTGTATAACAGCAAAAGGCTGCCTCACAACTTCAATGCTTAGCTGTTGAAATAATAAACAATCCAGTGTTTGAGGATCTAAGATTACAAATGTGAATATAAGGGGGCATAGAAGAAGGAGCAAAATTATTTAGGGCTTTATATACGATTAATAGGTTTTAAAATCCGCTCTAAAGGACACGGGTTACCAGTGTTAACGAGGCTAAGACAGGTGAGATGTACTCAGGTTTCCTTTTAACGGTTAAGATTCTTGCTGCAGCATTTTGAACTAACTGCATCTGATTGATGTCTGACTTAAGTAGTCTTACTAGCAGTGCATTAGAGTAATGAAGTCACCTCCAAACAAAAGTGTGAAGTCATTTCTTAGCATTTTGGGATGTTATAAGAGTTGTAATTTTTCACTGTTTATTAAATGAAAAATTTCAGTTCTAGTAATATGGTTAATATGTGATTTGAAGTTTAGGTCTAAGTTCATAATATCTCCTAAATTTCTTACTTCCATCTTAATGCCAAGTAATCAAACTTATTTCTAAGACTGGGGATATACAACGCTACGCAACGTGTGAACTTGAGGACGCTGCTGTAATGCAAACAGAGTACTGACAATACTTACACGCATATTTTAAGTAAAGCTGGCTGATTACGCCAGGTGGCAGTGTGAGAAATTGTCATGGCGAGAAAAGAATGTTCGGTTTCACTGTGTGGTGAGTTTACGGAGGAAAGATGTTAAACATAAAAATTTGTTGCGTTCTGATCCTGTTGCGAAGGTGCAAGAAAAAAAAAAAAACAGTGACACAGAAGATGGTATGTGAGACCTTTAAATGTTTTGCGTCGTTAAGTTGGGGAATATGTGATGCTTGTATTGCTTATGTGAGAAATAGATGAAGAAAAGCACCATAAAGACATTTGCATGTCAACATTTAAGTTTGATGATTTGCTTCACCACATTCATCAAACATCAAAGCACACAGATTGACTCTGTTGGAGCTGCAGTCCTGCTGTCACATGTTGACATTAAACAAGGATGCTGATGTCATGTATCAAAATTTGAACTCACTCGCCACCCATACTTTTGCTGGTACTGCAACTCCTGTAGGTGTCGCATTAATTTCCGACAATGTGCTCAGAGAGTGCGTCAAAAGAACGCTGGGAATGCGTGTCAGCCATGATGCGTGCGTGTACGCGTTCTGAGTGTGAAGTATAAACCGCCCCTAAGACACTCACTTTTTAGTAAGAGTTTTTTTCCTTGTTTAGCTTAAGAAAATTACTACTTTACCCATTGAGAAATGGAAGTAAAACATTGGATCAGAGGTCACAGAGCTTTAGGGTCATCAGGTACAACAGATAAGTAAAGCTCCGTGTCATCTGGCACAGCTCGGCCACCTGCATGTTCATACTAACTTTGCAGTGCCAAATAATACTCAGCATTATGCATTTTCTGTGGCTTGTCATGTGCACACAGAATAAAAAATACAGAGAAGATTAAAACGGCAGCTTATGCAATCGAGACAAACCACAATGAAACAGACTGATGCACCACAACCAATTATTGTTTATACTGTAGCACATTCTAATTCACTCTCCCTCAGGATGTGGTAATAACAGAACTGAGGACAACATTTTTGAGTGAGTAAATATAACTATTAAGTTTCTTACACCCATAATATGATGAGGTACCTCTTAGTTTTAACCATTTTAAATGGACTTTAAATTATTTTTCTCACATGTAGTGAAAGACTGTGAGAGATTGTGTGATATTTTTAGCAGTAATCATTGTCTAGTTATCTACAGAACTGAGACACAAGACACATATGAGCAGCAACATGCAATGATGTCAATAACCGCACTTGGGGATGACTCTTTAAAGTGAAATTCTACACCCCTGAAGTGAAAAGATTGATGCACAGATCGACGAGCAGCGAAGTAAAGCACATAACTGGTCTCCTTTTAAAATGGCCAAGTCTCACACAAATATTGGACTTTTTCCTTCCTAAAACAACATGGATACACTGTTTTGCAATATGTGTGCAATCTTAAGCCACAGATCTATATTCTTGGCTTGAAAAATTGATGTATTTAATAAGTTTTGGTGCCTTAGTTTTAATGCATAGACCTTGGCCCCTTCACCTCCACATAGAAATGCATGATCAGGCTATGTATATTTTTGAAATATATAAAAAACTACTGCAGTGGGCTGGCGCCCTGCCCGGGGTTTGTTTCTTGCCTTGCGCCCTGTATTGGCTGGGATTGGCTCCAGCAGACCCCCGTGACCCTGTAGTTAGGATGTAGCGGGTTAGATAATGGATGGATGGAGAAAAAACTAGCTGTGTAAGCCCAACCTGTAAAAAGTTTGGGGTCCTAGAAACTATTGGAATCATCAGAAAAAAAACTTGAAATGTAGAGATGTCAGGTAGTGTTGTGGCGAAAAATTGTCACCAAAAGGCTTTTACCTGAAATGAAGGCTATTAGGACTCAGGATAGGCAAACAGAGTTTATAGCTTTATTGCAATAAAACAATAATAAATACAGTCTATATCATAATTGTTAAGAAACAACTTTGACTTGTCAAACACAGAACTCACCTTCCAATTCGGTTTAAGTTCTTGGGATTGATGTGTTAGAAAAGCAAAGTGAATTCTTATGATCTTTTGTCATTGCAATTGTTTAGTTTCATCAAAATAACTGCAATTATAAGAATATAAACTAAACAACGATGAAAATTATATTTTGGTTAATTGATTAGCTGCAATGGAAAATGGAGTAGAGTGAGCGTTAAGATAAATTTGTGATCAGACAGAGAATACCTGTGAAACAAATATATGCTCACATACCTACAGTGGGTACGGAAAGTATTCAGACCCCCTTCAATTTTTCACTCTTTGTTATATTGCAGCCATTTGCTAAAATCATTTAAATTAATTTTTTCCCTCATTAATGTACACACAGCACCCCATATTGACAGACAAAAAAAAAATTTTTTGAAATTGTTGCAGATTTATTAAAAAAGAAAAACTGAAATATCATATGGTCCTAAGTATTCAGACCCTTTGCTCAGTATTTAGTAGAAGCACCCTTTTGAGCTAATACAGCCATGAGTCTTCTTGGGAAAGATGCAACAAGTTTTTCACACCTGGATTTGGGGATCCTCTGCCATTCCTCCTTGCAGATCCTCTCCAGGTCTGTCAGGTTGGATGGTAAATGTTGGTGGACAGCCATTTTTAGGTCTTTCCAGAGATGCTCAATTGGGTTTAAGTCAGGGCTCTGGCTGGGCCATTCAAGAACAGTCACAGAGTTGATGTGAAGCCACTCCTTCGTTATTTTAGCTGTGTGCTTAGGGTCATTGTCTTGTTGGAAGGTAAACCTTCGGCCCAGTCTGAGGTCTTTAGCACTCTGGAGAAGGTTTTTGTCCAGGATATCCCTGTACTTGGCCGCATTCATCTTTCCCTCGAATTGCAACCAGTCGTCCTGTCCCTGCAGCTGAAAAACACCCCCACAGCATGATGCTGCCACCGCCATGCTTCACTGTGGGGACTGTATTGGACAAGTGATGAGCAGTGCCTGGTTGTCTCCACACATACCGCTTAGAATTAAGGCCAAAAAGTTCTGTCTTGGTCTCATCAGACCAGAGAATCTTCAGGTGTCTTTTAGCAAACTCCATGCGGGCTGTCATGTGTCTTGCACTGAGGAGAGGCTTCCGACAGGCCACTCTGCCATAAAGCCCTGACTGATGGAGGACTGCAGTGATGGTTGACTTTCTACAACTTTATCCAATCTCCTGACTGCATCTCTGGAGCTCAGCCAAAGTGATATTTGGGTTCTTCTTTACCTCTCTCACCAAGGCTCTTCTCCCCCGGTAGCTCAGCTTGGCCGGACGGCCAGCTCTAGGAAGGGTTCTGGTCGTCCCAAACGTCTTCCATTTAAGGATTATGGAGGCCACTGTGCTCTTGGGAACCTTAAGTGCAGCAGAAATTTTTTTGTAACCTTGGCCAGATCTGTGCCTTGCCACAATTCTGTCTCTGAGCTCTTCAGGCAGTTCCTTTGACCTCATGATTCTCATTTGCTCTGACATGCATTGTGAGCTGTAAGGTCTTATATAGACAGGTGTGTGGCTTTCCTAATCAAGTCCAATCAGTATAATCAAACACAGCTGGACTCAAATGAGGGTGATCTCAAGGATGAACATGTAAACTCCACACAAATATAAATATATGAGTGTCACAGCAAAGGGTCTGAATACTTAGGACCATGTGATATTTCAGTTTTTCATTTTTAATAAATCTGCAACAATTTCAAAAATTCTTTTTTTTTGTCTGTCAATATGGGGTGCTGTGTGTACATTAATGAGGAAAAAAAATAATTTAAATGATTTTAGCAAATGGCTGCAATATAACAAAGAGTGAAAAATTGAAGGGGGTCTGAATACTTTCCGTACCCACTGTATAATTTATACAATAATCATCAAGGCATTCGAAGTGAATAATTTTGACACTGGGATGATTCTGTTGTTTTGTGATCAAGTTTTTAGAGATAAACCGAAAAAGGAGTAAATTATAAAAACAACAGTAAGTTATCATTTGGGTATTGGGTTACCCGGCAAGGACATCAAAGGAATGGAAGGACCAGGGGAGAGAGCATCGGTGAAGCAGTACCTCCCCTGGGACGCTAAAGGGAAGCCCTCCTGGGTGGCACCACGGATTCCCGCAGGGCATGCTGGGACTTGGAGTTTGGTACTGCCCTGTTGGGTTCCTTGGGGGCCGCCAGGGGGAGCTGCTATACTGGACTTCCAGCACACCTTGGAGTGATTCCAGGTAATACTGATGAGCCACCTGGAGCACTTCCAGGAGCGGAATAAAAGGAGCTGCCTCACTCAATTCGAGGAACCAGAGACAGGAGGAAGTGGAGAAAGCTTGCCAGGAGAGTAGTGGAGGTGGAACAAGGAAGAGAGGGGGAAGAAAGGGTGCTATCTTGTATTGTGTTTGGGAACTGTGACACTGTGGGGAACAAGACAAAAGCTTCACCCCAAGGGAATAAACGTGTTTTGTGTGCTGAACTTGGCTTCTTGTTTAGGTTTGGGGAGCTGTACGCCCCCTGGTGTCCACATTATATAGGAACACTTTGGGATCTTTCTATTTAAAATACCATCTTCATTTTCTCATTGTTCAAGTTTTACTGCTTCTTTTCATGAGAGAGTTTCACTGGTCACGGAGCCACTGTATACTGTAGGGTAAAACTCTTTCAGGTCTAGAAAAACAAAAAAAAACCCAAAGTCCTAGCAGGTCAATTTCTACTCCAGGCTCTTTCAGACACTGCAGCTGAATCAAAGTCATGGCCTGCTTAAATGTGTGACCTTCTTTCTGCTAGCTGAAGTTACTATGGCTTGCTTGGAAGCTCCATGTCTTGTATTTTACAGTTTGTACTCTTGGCCAGAGGAAACCAGCTCTCCAAAGCATCTCCTTTTATAGTTGCATTTACAATTTTCCTTATTATTCTTAAAAATAAATAACACTTGTGTGGCTACTAATAATCCCTTCTGCACACAAAAGATGAGGTGAATCTGAGCTCCTTTTATGAGTCTGACTGGCTTATATAACAACCTGTGGTGACAGCCGCATACTGTCACTGCAGCAGAACTTCAGTATTATACAGTCTGCTTTCTGAAAGATTAGTCTTTTAAAAAAGGAACAATGGGAGACCAGATTAAAGCAATGTAGACATATTGAGATCAATGAGGAAAAAAATGCTTAGCAAGTGGTGCAAACCAATTTAAGCCCATCACTAATTAAAGCTTTGTGGTATGTCTGGCCATCAGAAACTGTTTGCTTTATACAATTGCATCGCTTTTGGGAGTGTTGTCAGTATCTGGTTACTTTCTTTCAATAAATATTTTTTTAAAACCGCCTTAGCAGTAATTCTATTATTAAAAGGATGGTATGAATTTGATATCGGACTTTGGGATTCTGTCTGATTATTCTTGTCAGTTACTCTAATTTTCGTACATCTGTTTTACACACTTGGTTTTGCAGTAATTACTGATTTTGCCTCACAGTTTCAAGGGCCTTTCTGATTGTTAGGACTGAATTCCATTCTCTGAATTTTAATATGTTGATTCCAATAATCAGAATGAGTCACCGAGTTTGATTCTGACATTCATTTATGTCGATTCTCATGCGTTTTGATAGTTGAATATTTTTGGACCATTTTGTTTTTCACACTTGCTGCCGTTTTGGAGCTCTCATTATTAGAGGCAAAGATGGCCAATGTTAGGGGCGTGTCCACTGAGGTCGTGACCCGATGCAACGGGTTTAAAAAGTCCCCCTGGAATTCACTTCCTCGTCTGAGTTGCAGAATTAACACCTTTTTCTCACCGTTCTTTCAAACTCATTTTTGCTAAACGAAATGCTGGTTAAGGAGATTTTTCCTTTGTTTTTCAGACCAAAAACTTTGTCTTGTTTTGGCTTTGATCTCGCGGTATTGACTCTGTGTTAACTTTTGTCTACTCTCTTGGCTCACTCTTACACCGATACACTTATTCTGTCACTGTGTATGTAGACTCTGTACATTCTCCTCACGTTCTCAGGTGTTTTCTATGCATGCTTCAGTATTCTCCCATAATCTAATGATGTGCATGCTAGGCTAACTGGTGACTCTGTTTTGTTCTGCTATGAGAAACTGTGGCATCCCTCCTAGTGATGAATCCTTTTTGGATATTTATTTTCCTGTTTATTATTTAAGGTTGCCTACTTTCAAGGATATTGGCCTCATCTGCAGAGTTCTGATCGTATTATGCTTTGGTGTTTCTACCTATCAGCCCTCTCTGCCATTTTGAATATGTATCCACCTTCACTGGCCAGTCTTTGAGGATTAGTCTCCTTAACTGCAAGTACCTTGGCCAAATGTGACAGGCTGTGTCACAACGCTTAGTTCTAGAGAGTAATAAAACTAGAGGTTTACTTTTTTATGAACTTACCTCATAGCTTTAAAGGGGTGCAGTGCCGAGTAAGACGTCTTTAAGAAAATGTCTGGAAAGCGCTACGAAGGCGCTCTTTGAGAGGAGGCACTCCCGTGCACACATGCAGGGGTCCGGAAGGCCATTGGGTTTTACGTGTTGTCATAAGAACATTCCAAAGACATCAGAAAAGGTTTGGAGCAGCCACCCGTGTATTATATCTTAGCTGCAAATAGGTTATTTTTTGTTCACAGGTCAGAGTCCAAAACAGAACTGATTTTGGGCTATTAAAGATGGCGACTTTAAAGGCCGAGACAGGAAGTGACGTCATTGGGACTGGAACCGTGACTGATGTTGTCTGAACCAGAAGTGACATCATCATGGGTGCCTGAACCGGAAGTGACATCATCATAGGCGTCCCGGACCAAAAGTGACATCCTCATAGGCGCTGGAACCATGTGGGATTTTCCGTGGATGGTCTGCAGAGGACTGAGAGATAAAATCAGTCCACCTCACCACCCCCTGCTCTGGCATGGAACTACTATTATTCAGCCCCTGTATCTACCTCCCAATCGCACGTGTGTGACAGTGTGCACAAGAGCAGAGCATGCCGTTGTTACAGAATTGCCTCGTAGCTGCAGGAAAAGAGTGCAAGTTAGTTGCCGGCAAGGTAAAGAATGTACTTGAGTGAGTTAAGGGCCCAGAAAGAAGGAGAGGGGAAAAAGGTTACCAGGACGGAGAACTTTGTGAAATTGAGTGTACGTTCACGTGTGGAAGTCTGATGTTAACTTCCATCCATCCTCCAACCCATTGAATCCGAACACAGGGGTCTGCTGGAGCCAATCCCAGCCAACACAGGGCGCAAGGCAGGAACCAATCCCGGGCAGGGCGCCAACCCACCGCAGGACACACACATCCACTAGGGACAATTTAGAATCGCCAATCCACCTAAGCTGCATGTCTTTGGACTGTGGGAGGAAACCGGAGTACCCGGAGGAAACCCACGCAGACATGGGGAGAACATGCAAACTTCAAGCAGGGAAGACCCAGGAAGCGAACCTGGGTCTCCTAACTGTGAGGCAGCAGCGCTACCACTGTGCCACCCCAAGTTAACCACTTAAGTTAACTTAAGTCAGGTAAAGTGAGGTCTAAGTCAGGTATTGCAGCATAAAATGACATGAAATAATGTTCCTCAGACCAAGTGCAAGACAGGTAAAGAACTATACTATACTACAAATAAATGAACAAGTGAATAATAGGTAAGTGAGTAGGTAGTGATAATTTGAAATTCATACTATTAAATAAATAGTAATAACAACTAATAATAATAAACAACAGTGGTAACAAGTGTAACAAATGTACTGTATACAGCTAGGATATTAGAAGCAGATCTTAGGGCAGAGTTTAGAGTCTGCTTAGCCAAGGGGTAGAAGATGTTGCCGAACCTAGCATAACCAGTTTAGGTGCTACAGTACCTCCTGCCAGATGGAAGTGGGACAAAGAGACAGTGGGAGGGGCTTCTTGTTGGTTGAGGTACATAGTGTCATGAGTGTGGCAACATGCGCTCCTATTGGCTCTGATTGGATGGTGGTGTGGACGCTGAAAGTCGAAGAACAACAGAAGGCGGACACCAATTAAAATTAAAAAGCAATTTCTTTATTCTTGGTGGTAGAGAGGCTTGCAGCACCTGCTTGCTCAACTTGTTACAGGAAGCCTAGCCTGCCAACAGGAAAAGAGAGACTTCCTTAAATACTCAAGTTCGTTGACAAGAATAAAAAAAAACAAAGCAGTTCATCTTGAGATTATTACATTGCTTGCTGTAGCTCCTGTCCACATCCTGAATTTGTACATGTAGAGAAAACACAGTGTTTTTTTTACAAATAAAAAGTGGTCAGTACTTTCACAATTTTAAGAAATACACTTCTGTTAACTTACACGTACATAAGACCAGTTACAGCAAGTTTTTCCTAATGGTTATAGGGTGTATGCAACTCAGCGGTTTTAGACAATGCTCACTTCAATTATACTTTTTTTAATGCACATTGCTCATAAAATATCATAAAGGTTAGTTCAGTACATTACATTAGTTATAAAGAAATTATATTCTTATAGCTTTAGTATCTGATTACAGTTGTTCAGTTAGCTTTAGCACATTCTTATTTAATACATAAGTGTCACACTTCTTATAGTTCTATTGGCATCATACCTTTATTATTTGGAAAGACTGAAGCACCTTAATCTATATACTGTATATAATTCACTAAGGGAACACAAGACACTGATCGCAAGCAAGACACTGAGGGCACGCAAGACAGTGAGCGCAAGCAAGACAGAGCCCCGTCCGCCAACTCTAAGACCATGGGATACGCTCGACAGAGCCCGGCCTGCCAACTCTAACCCTCCTACCACGTCATGGGATACGCACGACAGAGCCACGCACGCCAACTGTAACCGTCCTCCCAAGTCCAGTGTCGCTCTTGAGGCACGCAACAACTCACCAAACACAGCCTCAGTAGCTTTTGTCTGTGCAAAAGTCCACATGCACCTCTGAGCCACGTTGACTTTACACCGCACGCAAGACAGAGAGCCACGATCACCAACTCACAGAGCCCTGCCCGCCAACTCTAAGGGTAAGCAAGACAGAGAGCGCACGCAAGACAGAGAGCCACGCCTGCCAAAGCCCGCCCGCCAACTCTAACTAAGGGCAAGCAAGACAGAGAGTGCACGCAAGACAGAAAGCCACGCCCGCCAACTTACAGAGCCCCGCCCACCAACTCTAAGACCATGGGATACGCATGCATTTAGTGTATAAATGGATATAAATAATTGCATGTAAACGATTTGCCGAAATCTGTTGTATTTAAATGATACTGTTTAAAACATTATTGTTTTTTCATCAGAAAACCAGGTTTCCACGTCTACCTGTATTAGTTTAAATGGCACTTTTACCACTCGCAATGGGGCAGACGCGCTGACTTATCGTGTCGAATGGGCAACACAGTGAATGCAGCGTCTATCTATATATGTCTATGTTTTCCGTAGCCTGCTACAGGAAGGTACTCTCTCGACCATTGGCATTGGTTTCGCTCCTTGCTATTTTCGTTACACTACGACAGTGGTTTCCTAAGCCTTTGTTATACTGAATTCCTTTCTCACCATTTTCCGTTCCTATTCTTACACCACCGTATGCTACGGTGGGCTTCGGCTAGTTCTAAATATTTCTTCCTCAGTGGTTTTCTGGGATTGGTTGAGAGAATATAAAACTGCAACAAACACTAGGGTTTGTGGTTTTTGTTCTTTTCATCTTTTGTTTGGTCAGTAGCCATCTGATTTACCAGCAAGAGGGGTTTATGGGAACACTTGTGCCTGTAGTGGGTACGTTTCAATGTGCGTAGCAGCCTTCTGAATATCCAGAGCAAAGAATGTGGTGAAGGCAGCGTGCAGAGGAGATCTAAAGTGGAGGAAGAGTTTTGAGGCAAGTGTGGTGAGCTGTAAACCGGTGGATTTATTTTTGTTTAAAGATTCTTTGAAGATCTGTGTCTAGGGATATTTTCAAAATAAAGGGAGAAAAAAAGGATCTGAAGGTGCTAATTTTTGTTTGTTGAAGATTGTTATTTTTCTAGTGTTACTTTCAGGAAGATAAGTAAAATAAAATAAGGTGGAAGTTTGAAGTTTTTCTTTTTTCTTTATTTATTGCTTTGCGTCCTCTCCCACCATAACCGAATATGGGGGTGGAGTGAAAGCTTTAGATTCATGAAAAATTCCGATCTCCGGTTGTCGATGGATTTGATGTTTTAGTGTCCCCTGATACCGAAAACATTGATATCTCAATGATGGGTGTGTGTGTCACAGTTTTGTGAGGACGGTGTTGAGCTAAAATGGCTGGACGGAAAAATGCCAAACTCGAAACTTAAGCCTGTTATGAGATGACAATGTGTTTAGTTTTTGAGCCAAATCGTGCAAAAGAGAGAGGCACTCTAGAGGAACCCTCAAATACCATAATTCTGCAATTAATTAGGAAGTCTTCTCATCAATTGCTATCGTAATGACATATTTTATGATCAGAAAGATCAGCATCAGAGCGGTAAATAATTACTGAAATGTTCTAGAGTAGTTCGTTTAACTTGGTTCCTAGAACACAAAGCCTACTGACGCTCACGTCATCACACTTGAACTGTGTGTTGGATAATGGGCAGCTTTGACACAAGACTGGGATATTTCATGCTGGTTTTAATAAATAGTTTTTATATTTTTTGTACATTTTCTGAATCAGTGTTTCCCTCTACCATCCTAACCTCAGTTTATGGACCACAAAATGCCCAAAGTCATTGGTGCTGCAGTCCTAGTACCACAGGGCATCACACCAAGTCATTTCCAATCCATTCTGCATCATGATGTGTATTTCTTTTTATTATAATTTTAACTGCTGGTTAACTGCTTGTAGAAAATGTAGAAAAATTGGTCATTAGTAAACAAGTTATTTTCCATGTTTAATTTTAAATAAAATTGGGATCCAAATGAATTTCATTCACGCTAAAATTTCCTCTTGTCAGATGTTTATATATAGGGTAGGCCATGCATGACACGTTTTTGGAGGCATGTCCCTTATTCTTGCTCTATCAATCAATGGAAATCACGTTTAGTTCATTTCTCCGGAATTTCGCAAAATGCAGTCTGCCCCACACATGCATGTTTCAATGGCACAGTTCCAGTGATCTAACTCAATTACTTTCACATCAGCTGCACCTTCCCCTTGAGGATGAATAGTTTTAGTGTGGTCCCAAGGCAACTCTCCCTGATTGGGGCATACATCAGATGCTGTTAAAGTGAATAAACAGCAATTAGGCACCCAGCCAAGTTGTGTGCCCTTTGAAACAGGGCAGCAGCATATGCAAATGGAACAGGCTACAGACGGCACAAAAAAAAGTGAGGTTATTGTCTTGCACTTGGCCCCAA
This sequence comes from Polypterus bichir lapradei, assembly GCA_026402145.1. Taxonomy (NCBI): domain Eukaryota; kingdom Metazoa; phylum Chordata; class Cladistia; order Polypteriformes; family Polypteridae; genus Polypterus; species Polypterus bichir. The sequence goes on from JANRMT010062844.1 coordinate 8,782,790, forward strand.
ATCCACTTCCATTGGAAACACTGAGCAAGCGTGATTTTTATGAAATTCAAGGACATGTGGATTAATGAAAGGCTAGAAACATGCAAAATAGATCAGATCCATCACATGTTTAATCTACTGGTGTTAAAAGAAATGCACAGCTGTATAATTGTGTTGCTTGTATACTGTACTGTTGAAGATCATGGACCCCATAAACGGAATGCCTCATTTTAACACTCTTTAAGTAAAAAATAATACTACACTGGGGTGGCAACGAGTACTAGAAAAAACCTTCACTGGTAAAAGAAGTAGTACTGTACATTTGATATTCCTTCAGCACGCCAGATAGCAGGTCTGGCAAGTGGCCATAAAGCCTCCAAACCAGAAGGTGGCAGCACAAGGCACCTAGACAGGGAAGCAGGGTTCATGTTGTTCATTTAAGAGCAAGATGAGGGCTAGAAGGAGGCAAGCTTAGATACTCGGAAGCATCGAACAGACCCTTAAGACAGATGGGTGGGTCCATTTTATAATTTTAAGGAAACAAGCAGCATGGAAGGGTTAGGGTTCTGTTAGGCTTAGGGTTGTGTGTACTCTCAGGTTATTGTAAGCTTTATAAGGAACCAAGACTTGAATGCAGGGCCATCTTAATGTATTGGCACACTGTGCAGTTGCCCGAGGGCCCCACGAGCATAGGGACACCATGTTAATCTATGTATGTTGTAACTTGCTGTCAGTAAATAAATACTATACTATACTAAACTATAAATATTTTTTATTGTGTTACAAGTGGACATTGGCATTCTCTCTTCTGATTTAGTATCACGGTCACCTCTGCCACCTCACGTGCCTGTGTGTGTATGGATCTCACACACTACATAACGTAAAATCATATATGTTGACGTCAATTCAATTCAATTCTCTGAAAAGAAATATCACAAATGTTTTGTGTTGAACACTTGATTAATAATAAATAATTCATAGTAATTTCATACTGTGCCATCTCCGTCTGTGAGGTTTACCAATTGAGTATCATTTACATGTTGAAATTTTTGTTTTCCAAGGTTAATGTTATATTCTTCAGATGTTTGTATTAATTAATCTTTGCTGTACAGCATGTTTTTTAATGTTTTTAAACACTGATTTTGTTGGAAGTACCAATACAATTAATATATGTTTAATTTTACCGACCATTTACATTTTCATTCCTGGGAGTGGTTGTGTAGGTAGGGGCCCCAGTGCACTGCTTTGCCCAGGGGTCTATAATGCTGTTAAGATGGCCCTTCATGAATGTAAAGATTTGAAATTTTATTTACTTTTATTTGCATTTGCATGGGGAGGACTGGTGGCTCTGAGGCTAGGGATCTGTGCCAAAAATCGGAAGGTTGCCTGTTCGAATCCCATAAACGCCAGAAGTGACTCTACTCCTTTGGGACCCTGAGCAAGGCCCTTAACCTTCAATTGCTCATCCTGAGTATGATGTTAATCTGCATCCAGCCCTACATGTAGGTCCTCCAAATTGTATGGAAAACTTGTGGGTCGGTGGCAGGATTGGCACTCCAGCCACCATAAAAAAACTTCACACAGTTCCAGTGTGGTGCCAAGGTGCACTCAGATCTCAATCCGGGTGGTTTGCCATGTGGTGGGTGTAATCAGCGCATGCTCCCAACCTCCTCCTCCTCGTCTTTGCATTGCCATTTGTGCATTAGGCAGGCAAACAGAAAAGAAGCCGAGCATCAAATTAAAGGGGTGAACCAAAAAGGAGTTATCCACAAAATGAAGCCAAACATTAAACTATTGAAACAAAGCTCATATCAGCCGGTGATTTTACGTTTATTAACTATTGTGAAATACATTAAGAGAGTCCAGCCCCTCTCAAAGAGATTGGTTCCAGAGTCCAGAAAATGCGGAATGCGACTTCGGTGGTGGCTGAGGCAAAAACTCGGGTGTGGGAGGAGTTTGGGTAGGCCATGGAGAACGACTTTCGGATGGCTTCGAGGAGATTCTGGTCCGCCCTCCGGTGTCTCAGGAGGGGGAAGCAGTGCAGTGTCAACACTGTATATGGTGGGGATGGTGCACTGCTGACCTCGACTCAGGACGTTGTGGGTCGGTGGGGGGAGTACTTTGAAGACCTCCTCAATCCCACTAACATGCCTGGGGACTCAGAGGTGGACTCCCCCATCTCTGGGACTGAGGTCAAAAAACTCCTTGGTGGCAGGGCCCCGGGGACGGATGAAATACGCTTGGAGTTCCTCAAGGCTCTGGATGTTGTAGGACTGTCTTGGTTGACACGTCTCTGCAACATCGCATGGACATCGGGGAAAGTGTCACTGGATTGGCAGACCGGGGTGTTGGTCCCCCTCTTTAAGAAGGGGGACCGGAGGGTGTGTTCCAACTACAGAGCCTCCCTGGAAAAGTCTATTTGGGGGTTCTGGAGAGGAGGGTCCGTCGGATAGTCGAACCTCAGATTCAGGAGGAATAGTGTGGTTTTTGTCCTAGTCGGGGAACAGTGGGCCAGCTCAACACCCTTAGCAGGGTCCTGGAGGGTGCATGGGAGTTTGCCCAACCAGTCTACATGTGTTTTGTGGACTTGGAAAAGGCTTTCGACCGTGTCCCTCGGGGAATCTTGTGGGGGGTGCTCCAGGAGTATGGGGTACCGGACCCGCTGATAAGAGCTGTTTGGTCCCTGTACAACCTGTGTAAGAGTTTGGGCCACATTGCCGGCAGTAAGTTGAACTTGTTTCCAGTGAGAGTTGGACTCCGCCAGGGCTGCCCTTTGTCACCGATTCTGTTCATAACTTTTATGGACAGAATTTCTAGGCGCAGCCAGGGTGTTGAGGGGATCTGGTTTGGTGGACTCAGGATTGGGTCACTGCTTTTTGCAGATGAGGTTGTCCTGTTTGCTTCATCAGGCCGTGATCTTCAGCTCTCTCTGAATCGGTTCGCAGCTGAGTGTGAAGCGGCTGGGATGGGAATCAGCACCTCCAAATCCGAGACCATGGTCCTCAGCCGGAAAAGGGTGGAGTGCCCTCTCAGGGTTGGGGGAGAGATCCTGCCCCAAGTGGAGGAGTTCAAGTATCTCGGGGTCTTGTTCACGAGTTAGGGAAGAATGGAGCGTGAGATCAACAGGCGGATCAGTGCGGTGTCTGCAGTGATGCGGGCTCTGCATCCGTCTGTCGTGGTGAAAAAGGAGCTGAGCCGCAAGGCAAAGATCTCAATTTAACGGTCGATCTACGTTCCTACCCTCACCTATGGTCATGAGCTATGGGTAGTGACCGAAAGAACAAGATCGCAAATACAAGCGGCTGAAATGAGTTTCCTCCGCAGGGAGTCTGGGCTTTCCCATAAAGATAGGATGAGAAGCTCAGTCATCTGGGAGGGGCTCAGAGTAGAGCTGCTACTCCTCCGCATCGAGAGGAGTCAGATGAGGTGGCTCGGGCATCTGATCAGAATGCCTCCTGGACGCCTCCCTGGTGAGTTGTTTCGGGCACGTCCAACCGGGAGGAGGCCGAGGGAAGACCCAGGACACGCTGGAGGGACTATGTCTACCGGCTGGTCTGGGAACGCCTCAGGATTCACCCGGAAGAGCTAGAAGAGGTGGCCGGGGAGAGGGAAATCTAGATTTCTCTGCTCAAGCTGCTACCCCCGTGACCCGACTTCGGATAAGCAGAAGAGGATGGATGGATGGATGGATGGATGAATGGATGAAATACATCAAATTTGGACTTTATTTACCCAAGGAATTTAATTTAAAAATGTATTTTGCTTTAGCTGGTCTCAGTAAAGACTTGAAATTTTACTCACTATCATTTCATGTTACCATTTTGTTTGGTTGTGGGCACTGCCATTTTGTGTATTCTTAGCATGGAAATCTTTCCTAGAAGGACCTGGGAACACACCTTGTGTGTCTCATCATTGGAGTGACCGTATACCAAATAAACTCTTCCTTGCAAAAATGTCACATTGTCAGGGCATCTTCTGTGCATAGTCCTTGTGGATTTTCAATTCGATTTAAGTCTGGGCGTTTAAAGAATGCTGATCTTCTTTTGGTGAAGCCATCACTTTGTTGATATGAGGCTCTTGTTGGGCTAAAAGTTGAAATTCCTCTTTATGTATCTTCAGCTTCCTAGGAGACGCCTAAAGATTACACACCAAAATCGACCAGACACTACTGTGGCTGTCCGTTTGCCTGTCCAGGATTTTAAATCACATGTAGCTCACAAACCGTTTGATCTATTGACCTGAAATTTGGTACTAATATACTACTGTCTACTATCCACTTTCGGGGTGATGATTGACCTCCAAGATTATTCCTCTTTTTATTTTTATTTTATTTTATTGTAGAATCAACTCTTGGCAGCAGCCTGCAGGGCGACCGTGCAGTACATGTTGTGATGGGTTGCCGGGTCCCATGCCCAGCCGGGATGCCCCTTCAACACTGGATCTGGGGAGAAGCCATGGGATGCACTCTCCATCCCCTGGAATGCATGGTGGCAGCCCTCCTGGGTTACATCGGGGCCACAGGTGTGGGACTTCAGAACTCAGACCTGTTGGGCTCCGAGACCACCACCCAGAGGAGCTGCACGGTTTAACGAGCCTCTGTGGGCTGGAATGCAGCCACACCCGGAAGTGCAGCCTAATTAGGCCAATTACTACCTGGAGCACTTCTGGGAGGGCTACAAAAAGAGCATGCAGCCACTACTCAAGGGCCAGAGTTGGGTGGAGGAGGACAAGGTTGCTTGGGACGAGTGGTGGTGCCAAGGAGAGAAAAGTGCTTGTTGTACTGGTGTGATTAGTGCTGGGACTGTGTGCTGTGTGGAAGATGTGTGCCCACAGGGGAAGTAAATAAATACTGTAGTTTATTTTATTGTATACGTGCCTCCGTGTCAGTCTGTGTCGGGTCAGGCGCTATATAGCGTCAGTTTACAATGCGTACGGGCGTCATTCTCATCCCTCCCACCTTCATCGTCACTTCCTCTACCTCTTCATATCTTAAATCATTCTTGAGGCAGATTGAAGCCTTAAGTGCCAGCTTAAGTGAAAAATTAAGAAAAAGTACTAAATAATTGCAACACAAACGCTGACTTAATCAGTTTTAACGCGAAAAGCTGCCGATGAAAGAAGAGAAGAAGCGGACCGTTAGGGTGGAGAAAAGAAGAGCTGCTCAGGAAGCAGCAAGCGCATCAACCTCTGAGCAAACGAATGCTAAACGTCCAGAGGAAGAGGATGAAAACTAGAAATGCTCAAGTCAAGTGTATTAACTCGTGCAGTGGTTTGAAGATATTCACGGAGGCAATTTAATTCATGGCAGGTGTACACCAACTTCTATTTAACATGAGTTTGAATGTGATTGGTTGATTCTGAACACACTACGTGAATTATAGTAGGGTGTTCACAACAATGCAACCAGTTTTATGGGAATATTTTTTTCCTGAACAGTTGGTGGTTTGTTTTCCTCCTTTTTGTAGTGGTTTTAAATTTCACAATAAAGGTGGAAAAAGTTCTGACATGATTAGTTCCATTTTGTTATATCACAAAAACCTGCCATTTTCCTAGGAATGTGTACACCTTTTATAATACACTAAATCTGAGAGATCTTTGTTCATGGATATTATTTTGGTTGTGGAAAAATGGAAGATCTCTGCTCTTTTTTTCTGTTCTAGCTAAGGTGACGTAGAATGTGTCACCATGCAAACCTTTGATTGAATCATGTTGTTTTGAAAATTAATGGATAGTAGGAATACACAGCATACAGGCTTTGGGAATGAATCAGTTTATCCATGAAACACAAAACTCAATCCCGTGTTTTTCCTACCTACACTCAATTAATCCTTCATTGATTCCAAGGAAGAAATACACTTTGAGTCTCTTTGCTTCATTGAATATTTGAGCAGTTGTGTACTATAAAGGGAGAATAGACAACATGATAGGTTTGGGGGGCACCATCCTGGTGACCCCATATAATCAAAGGTTTGCACACAACAAAAGAAACTCGACAATTTGCCGAAACATCTTTTCTGACACGAGTTCCAAACAGGACTAACCCCAAGATAGCCGAACCACTGATCATATAGCTTCCAGACAGGAAGGGGCGGGTCCAGGAGGGTGGAGACCGGAAGTGATGTCAGAGATAGGATAGGTGTCATTCTTCCATTCTGCAGAGAGAGAGAGAGAAGACATTAGCGAACAGTGCCAACCTCTGGTTCAGCAGGTAACTGCCATCACCAGAGCCCAAAGCTGCCTCCTAGGAGCATTATTTAGTGCATTCATTTTAACTCAACTAATATTCTAAGAAAAAAATTAGCTTTAACTATAGTTTTATTTTAGTGTTTATTTAATATTGCTCAAAATGTGTCCTAATACAGAAACAGCATAAAGGACTTCTCTAAGCAGTATTTTGCCTTTTAACTACTAAGAAGATGCGTGTGGTTTAAAATGAAGAAGACCACAGGGGATTTTTTTCTACTTATTTAAGGGGGCTTGTGGTTGGTCATCAAGGGATTTAAAGAGAACAGTTAAATAGTAGACCCCCGCATTCTAAAGATACTTGTGGCTATGAATAATAACATCTGTGATAAGAGTGTAGAGTGGACAACTAAGCACAAATTTATTACATTTGCAAAACCGAAAATGTCATCAGCCAAATGAAACAATAATGCTATGATGTCATTGCTTTATCTCAGTGTACTGTATTATGAAGCCTTGATTACAGAGTCCATGCAATTAAAGAAAGCCCCAAGGGAAAAACCCACCATTTACATCGAATGCAAAATTTCTGCTCACTCAGTGTAAAAGAAAGAATAATAATAAGCTGTAAGCTTTAATTGCACAATTAGCGTACACTCTGTAAAGACGCCTACTGTCAGTATTGTGCTTCTGTAAGTCTTCTTCCCGTATGAAATGTGTATTGTCAAAATGGTGCGGTATAAACCATGCACAAACAGTGCCAAAACTTTGCCATTGAGTAGTTTATTAATGGTGTACCAGAAATATACTTGAACAGATCATTTCGAAGTGCATGAAACATTCATCTTCTTTGTGTCCTACCTATGGTTAGACATTCTACAGGGTTTAGTACCATCAAGATCTGCAATTCCATCTAAGGAAAGGACACTGAAAACCATATTCTCCCCATCATTCCATTGTTCCCACGTGAATGCCCTTCCTCTGTGTGCACTGCTCTGATCTTCTGGAAGTATTTATTTAACAATATCTTAGTAGAAATACAGTACAGGCCAAAAGTTTGGACACACCTCCTCATTCAATGTGTTTTCTTTATTTTCATGACTGAAGGCATCAAAACTATGAATGAACACATGTGGAGTTATGTACTTAACAAAAAAAGGTCAAATAACTGAAAACATGTTTTATATTCTAGTTTCTTCAAAATAGCCACCCTTTGCTCTGATTACTGCTTTGCACACTCTTGGCATTCTCTCGATGAGCTTCAACAGGTAGTCACCTGAAATGGTTTCCACTTCACAGGTGTGCCTTATCAGGGTTATTTAGTGGAATTTCTTGCTTTATCAATGGGGTTGGGACCAGCAGTTGTGTTGTGCAGAAGTCAGGTTAGTTGGACGATCATTTATTTTTCAACAGGACAATGACCCCAAACACACCTCCAGGCTGTGTAAGGGCTATTTGACCAAGAAGGAGAGTGATGGAGTGCCGTAAATGGTCATGAAAATAAAGAAAACACATTGAATGAGGAGGTGTGTCCAAACTTTTGGCCTGTACTGTACATGTGTTAGGCTTTACGATTTTTATGTGAATTATACAACATGAGTAATGTGACATTTTGTCACCGACATTTTATATTGCTTTCTGTTGTCCAGTGTTGGTCTCCACCGGCTGCCATTCTCTCAGAACATTATCCATGGGGTAAGTAACATTTGGGTGGAGTATTCCTTTCAGTTTATTTTGTCATATCTCAGTATTGTTCCTTTGTCTTGTTTTCTCAGTACAAACTTTCCTTGTTGTTTCATTCTTTTTGTCACTGATGACGTGATTCAGTCCTGATGCTTTCCCATTGCTGGGACATTTTGTGACACAGATTATTTAAGAGCAACGGGCTTCTGTTAGCATTAATCTTAAGCCAGGCATAAACTGTTCAATTCTGAGACGATTTAAAACCCTGTTTTCAGTCACAGACTGATTTTCTGAGTCAACCTGAATTTCGGCCTCATCAGCTGTTCATTTAAGTGCAATAGGAGAAGGGTGCATCTTACAATTGGGCTGTCGTATAATCGGAAGAATTGATGTCATGTCAGAAATTTCAGTTGGCTGTGTTGTACTGTAAGCAGTCTTATATTGCCATCATATTTCTCAAAATTCATTGTGCAGTGACATAGTGCATGTTAACAATAAGAATGGACCTGTGCTCAGAGAGAATGAATTGTGTGGATGGGAGAAAATGGAGGCCAGATCAGCCGACCTCTGGCAACAAAACTCGTGCCTATATGTGATATAGTGGCTGGATACTGTACTTGGGTTTTGCCATTGTCCCGCTCATTTTCACCTTTTTGATTTCAGAAAGCCATCATATAGCAACACACATACAACCAAATGGCCATTGATAAAAGTATGTTAGGAAACATTTACTGGAAGAACCTAAACTAAACACACACAGTGGTAAATTACATACATTACACAGCTCCATTTATCTCTGTAACATAGACAGGCCTTATTGTTCCCATCTTTCCAACCATCCACATGTCCAGTTATGCCTTTTTCTTGTCTTTGTAGTTCCAGGGCACAGTACAGCAGAGCGGAGTGGTGGCTCTGTGCTGGTATCTGGAAGGTTTCTGGTTCAAATCCCATTACTGCCAGAATGGATCTTACTCTGTTGGGCCCTTGAGCAAAAAGCCCTTAATCTGAAAATTGCTTCTGGCTGCTGTACAATGAATGACCCGGCACTCTGACCCACAAAGGCCATGTAAAAAAGACAATTTCCTCTTGAGGATTAACAAAGTTTATCGGTGGCTCTGAGGCTAAGGATCTGTGCTGGTATCCCAAAGGTTGCCGGTTCAAATCCTCGTCGCTGCCAAAAGAGATCCTACACTTCTGGGCCCTTGAACAAGACTCTTAACCTTCAATTGCTCCAGGGGTGCTGTACAATAGCTGACCCTGTGCTCTGACCCCAAGGGGTATGCGAAAACTAATAAATTCCTAATACAAGAAATTGTATAAGGTGAAATAAAGAACAAAAAAAATAAAATTAAACAAAACGAAGCAAGAGACAATCAATCAACTTTATTTAAAGTACAAAATCAGCATGCGGCATAGTCCTAATACATTGTACAAATTAGAAGAATACATGGGACAGGATATAAAATAAGGAAATACTTGGTGGGGGGGGAGCTGCATCTTTCCTTTTTTTAAACAGAGGCTTGACACATTAATAATCATGGGGCATCCATGCTGTAATTGTCTGAAAGCACAAAATAACATTCTAAAATCCAAAATATGTTTAGTATTTTTCAAGTCAAAGTGATTTCTTCACAATCAGGGTATATACAGTTTTCATTTACTACATGGAATTATGTTCTCAATTTGGCTTTTTTTTCTTCTTTTTTTTAATAATACATTTTTAAGAATTCATAACCATTTCTTGCATTTTATAATGAGGGTAATAGTCCTGGGGTCCATATGTGAAAAGCCATAAAACTTACCATCCATCCATCCATTATCCAACCCACTATATCCTAACTACAGGGTCACGGGGGTCTGCGGTAGCCAATACCAGGGCGCAAGGCAGGAAACAAACCCCGGCCAGGGCGCCAGCCCACCGCAGGTCACACACACACACACACACCAGAGACAATTTAGGATTGCCAATGAACCTAACCTGCATGTCTTTGGACTGTGGGAGGAAACCCACGCAGACACAGGGAGAACATGGCAAACTCCACGCAGGGTGGACCCAGAAAGCAAACCCGGGTCTCCTAACTGCGAGGCAGCAGCGCTACCCACTGTGCCACCATGATGCCCTAAACTTACCAAATATGTTCATATTTTTAAGCCAAGAGCATTATCGAGTCTTGATCCTCTACCTTGAGGCTGCACACATACTGCAAAGCACAGTATCTGTGTTATTTTAGAAAGAAAATAAAAGCAGGAAGCAAAATATTTTTGCAGGATTCAGTCACTTTTAAAGGAGACTGGCTGTGTGCCTCACCCTGCAAAATCACTTGAAAGAATGTCACACTTCCAGTCAGTCAGCATACATTATAAAATTCAATAATTGGGGCTTCCATATATTTCATCCTGGTTTGACTCTATGACATAATCTGACAGTATTTTTTATTTTGCATTTTGGGTACCACGAGGTGCTCCAGCTCCCCAAACACCCAACACAAGCAGGCTTAGATGCAAGTTAAAAGGCACTTAGAATCGTTTATTGTGAGAAACGCTTTGAATCAAGCATTTCCCACTACAGCCACAGTTACAATGCAATAATCACAATAAAGCAACTCTTTGTATTCCTCTCTCTTTCTCGGTCACTCTTCCACTGCCTCCTCCACTCCTCCTTGTAAGCTTCGTCCACCTTCCACCTGACTCTGGCTTGTCCGTGAGAGGCAGGTAGCTCCTTTTATCTAATCCCCGGAAGTGCTTCCAGTTACATGACGCTGCAGTTCCGATGTACCTCTGGGTGAGGTTGGAGCCCTACGGAGTAGGGACTCTCAATTCCCACAGCTCCCTCTGGCGGCCCACATGGGACCGAACAAGACTGTTCCATGGGACTACAAACCTGGCATGTCTTGTGGGCACCCATGAGGGGATCCGAGCCTGAGCGTGCTGTCATCTATCATCCTGGGGGAGACAAAGCTCTGTCCTTCCAGCTCAAGGGTGTCTGGCCGGGTAAAGACACGGGCCGTACCTCACAGCATGTACACGACACATCAGAGAATGTGATAATTCAGAGTGCTGTATTTCACTATGGACTTCATATCAATATGCATGTGGTTTGGTCTCTTTCAAAAATCTAAGGTTTTTATGGAAAATGCAATGTATTGCAATTAGTTCAGCTTAGATTTATTGTTATGTGTACAAAGTACAATGAAACTTTTATGTGCACGCTTAACCATCATGCACCATATTGCCACTTGGTGTAAAGTATGGAAAATAACAATACAGAATTTAACAACAAAAAGTAGATGCTGCTTAGGGAAAAAAAATCATTAAAGAGTTGAGTGTGCATCTGTCATTAAACCACTGTACCTGTATGGGATTAAGTATGTGTGCTAGAATTGCTCTAAAATTATTTTTCAAATACACATGGCATAAGAAAATAATATAATTTAAGACAATTTGAATCACGGCAGATGTGTGCTCAAATTCTAGGATTTCAGGGCACACTGACTGCTCTACCCCTGTATCAGGCACTTTGGCAGGATTTTCTACAGAGCATCATTTGTTACAAGCCATGCAGAATGTTATGATGGAAGGAACAGAACTTCATGGGGATAAAATGCAGTGTGAAGGTACAAAATCTGAGAAATTTGGGGTGCACCTGTGGAAAATGTCAGAACTCCACCCATGACGGCCACTGCGAGCAGACAAGCAAACAAGAAATGCATCCTTTCTTCAATAAAATAGTACCAAGAATCTGGAATGAAATATTTTACATTCAGTTTCCTTTTTTTGACACAAGCATGACTCTGATATGCATAAAGCATGTTTCCTTAAATTGAAATCTTTGCTGCTTCAAAGTGGGCATGTTTGGCAAGTTTTAAGGCATTTTGTTATTAAACTTGAACCCCAAAATGAATTAAATTAAAAGAAATTAAATAAATTCTTAGCAAATCTATCACCAAACCCTGTTCAACATGCATCCAATATCTAAGATATAATCAAGTCTTCTCCTGTGGTGAATTTTATTTGATTTTGCAATATGCGATGATATCAAAAAATTCGGATGTGAGCGTCAGTAGGCTTTGCGTCCTAGGAACCAAGTTACCCGAACTATTCTAAAAAATTTCAGTAATTATTTTCCACTCTGATGAGTATCTTTCTGATCATTATATAGGTCATTACGAGAGCAACTGACGAGAAGAATTTGTAATTAATTGCAGAATTACGATATTTGAGGGTTCCTCTAGAGTGCCTCTTTCTCTCGCACAATTTGGCTCAAAAACAAATCAGCATATCGTCATCTCATGACAGGTTTAAGTTTCGAGTTTGGTATTTTTCCATAACACCGTTTTAACTCTAGACCGTCAAACAGACACATAGACAGACACAAACCCATCATCGAGATAGCGATTTTTCGGTATCAAGGGACGATAAAACACTGAGATCTGTCAAAAATCGAGGTGAATCTAAAGCATAGACGATAGGTGATGTTAGGGGGTTGCGCAATACAAAAATGATACTTTAAGAACTAACTCATTTGCTAATCTCTTAGATGTATATTCTATCCATATTTTGTGAGATTGTAATAAAACTCAATTGGGAATTTCTGGTATTGTTGGTGTTTTGTATACAAATGACCCATAAGTTTTGCTGCAACCATCGCCTTATTAGATAAAACTTCTCAGCAAACAACACAATCATCTTTGTGTGTGAATCCAGATTATACGTATGGAAGATCGTGATTGCATTTCTTTCTTTTAACTCCAGAGATGTTTTAGTAATATACCTTTGAGTACTTTTTACATTTAAGTCAGTTTTGATAATCTCCAAACTGTGAGCAGCAGAAGCCGCACTTTCATTTAGCACACCCATTGATAGCATTTACACCTCCACATCGTTATCTGAAATACATTCTCATAGATTTAAATTACTCAATAGCAGTGTTTTTTTCCTCAGCAATAGTGCATCGAACTTGTGCTGTTTTAAAAAAGAAATTTGAATTGCATTGTTTACTCATATTGGTAAAAAAATCAAAACATCAAATACCATATTATCGATACTTAAAGTTTAGTTAATGTGTGCAATGAGACGCATGGTGACGAATGCATTGTTGCTGGCATTAAGCTACAGAAGTGTTTCATAACAACAGACAATGGAATCTCTGCTTTCTGGATTTAGTGGGCTCAGATCACTGCTGAGAGAGACCCCATCAGTGTTGCATTGACTTTAGTCTCTTCGACACTTGTTTTTCCAACAGCATCAAATGAAACAAAGTATTGAAGCTTGAAGACTCATTGAACTTCTACAAGTTGGAACACAGTTTAAGAACTGCAGTACCATCTGGCAAGATCCAGCCCTGGACAGGAACAACTCATCAACATATGAACCACTTTGGAATTGTCAGTTAACGCAACTTGTATGTCTTTGGGAAAGCACAAAGAAAAGCAAATTCCTAGAGTAAATTACACACTGACACAGGAAGATGTCTAGTCCACATAACTAACCACATACTATTCAGACTTAATGCTGGATTGGTGCTAAATACTCTGCCATGATGTAACCCTTGGTATCTAGTTTTAGATTTCTGTTGTCATTTTCTCTAACAAGGTTTTATTTATAAAAAATTATGGAAGAGCGAATGGGTCAGATCAGGTCAGGATGGGGGGCATGCACTGGTACAGTGCGTTGTCACACCCACCATACAACGAAACAGCTCGGCATCCTGGCTGGCAACCCCCCAGGCAGACACAAAGTCCAGTCCCACCTTCTGGAAATGACCATCTATCTATCAGCCAGGTGTTACGTGGAAATCCCCTTGGCCTGGTCCAGCCACTTGGGCCCTCAACAATCAGGATCCTGCCAGCCAGATCACCCTCGGGGAATTGCGCCACATGGCCATAGTGCCGTAACTGACGCTCCCTCACAATGCAGATAATGTGCCTCATTCACAACTCCATGAGTAACCACTCGTTCGACACAAAGTCACCCAAGAGACACAGTACCGAAGGAGTCCAGTCTTCATCTCAGGTCCATGTCTCTCAACTATATAGCAAGAGAGGAAGCACCGGGACTCTAAAGACTTGGACCTTCGTCCTTTTACAGAGATATTGGGAGCCCCAGTGACCTCATGATCCCCCCATGCTCTCCCAATCCATCTACTGACTTCATAGGAAGAGTCACCAGAGACATGAAGGTAAGTAAACCTCTCGACGAGATCTATGCTCTCTTCACAGACAGACACACTGTTTTGAATGGGGTAAAAAAAATGTTATCTAATCAAAAATCTACCTTCATTTTGCTCTTGATATATTTCAAAATAATGACATGCAAATGAGGGGAAGCTGAATTAACTAATCCTGTTGGGAGTGAAATTTTAGAAAATGGTGGGCATTCACACACGCATGCAAATTGTGCACACTAAACCTCTGACAGGTCCTCCATTATGTATTTACTGCATGAGATCAGCTTCGGAATGTGCGAATGACTGAGACAGTATGCTGAAGTGTTAATTTGATACCGAATGTGTGAGACTTGGTCTGCCTGCCTTATGGTCTTTGTGTTAATTAATGCTTACCAATGCTCTTGCATTTATTTTGGGATATACTGTTCTTTACAATAACATACTCAACAATCCCTGCTTATGTTTGCTTTAGACAGAAGACTAAAATTGAAAATCAAATCATATAATTTGGGATCTTCCATATTAAAAAAAATAATAATAATTTTCTTGAAGTTCACATTGTCATGCTGCCTATGAGTCCTTACTAATAAAAGTTATAATGATATATTACAAAGATACACAAAGAATGGTTGCATATGTTGTACAATAAATGTTGCCAAACCTAATAATATTAATTAGGCACTTATTGGTAAAAGAAAAAGAATGATATAAAGTAGCACGGTGCTGGCCCACATTCTTTTCTATCCTAAATCACCTAGAGTTGTCAGCTGCGGGGATTAACAATGCTTTTCACGACACCATTAATCTCTGGTTAGAAACAGCTGCTACAAATAATAATCAAACTCCCATGATGGCCTGAACCCATAGGGAGCCCAGTTTTAATGAGGGGTGCACGGGTTGAGGCGAGCTGGGGCACATCTCCATTTTGCTTTCCATCAACTGATTTTCTTTACTTTTCTTCTCTTCGTGCGTCACATCTTAACTTGGTTGCCAAAATTATCTTGTAGGTTATGATCTTTTATTGTTTATTTTTACTGTTAGTTGTTATAGTTGTCTTGAATGACTTTATTTTGTTTTAGATAGATAGATAGATAGATAGATAGATAGATAGATAGATAGATAGATAGATAGATAGATAGATAGATAGATACTTTATTAATCCCAAGGGGAAATTCACATAATCCAGCAGCAGTATACTGATAAAAAAAAATATATATATTAAATTAAATAGTAATAAAAATGCATGTAAAAGCAGACAATAGCTTTATAACTTTGAGTAATAAAGCAGACAATAACTTTGAGTAATGTTAGCATTTAATCCCCCGGGTGGAATTGAAGAGTCGCATAGTGTGGGGGAGGAACGATCTCCTCAGTCTGTCAGTGGAGCAGGACAGTGACAGCAGTCTGTCGCTGAAGCTGCTCCTCTGCCTGGAGATGACACTGTTCAGTGGATGCAGTGGATTCTCCATGACTGACAGGAGTTTGCTTAATGCCCGTCGCTCTGCCACAGATGTTAAACTGTCCAACTTTACTCCTAAAATAGAGCCTGCCTTCCTAACAAGTTTGTCAAGGCGTGAGACGTTCTTCTTCTTTATGTTGCCTCCCCAGCACATCACTGCGTAGAAGAGGGCACTCGCCACAACCGTCTGGTAGAACATCTGCAGCATCTTATTGCAGATGTTGAAGGACGCCAATCTTCTAAGAAAGTATAGTTTTATGAGAAACCTGCTGATTATTGTTTTTCCTCATTGTTGCTATTAAAAATGCGTCAAACACTTGATTACAGAAAAATGCCCATCCATCTCTCCATCCATTTAGTGAGTCCACTTGTTGGACTTTTACTTCCAGAAAAATGCTTTTTGCTGCTGTACAGAAGTTAAAAGTAATGCTATTAACTCTTTCAGGGCTGATGTCGACTTTTGTCAAAGGGAGGAGTTGACGACGGTAATCAACTGTAAACGGTGACAAAACCAACCCTTACGTTGCTCGAAGGAAAGTTAGCTTCATTGGTTTTGACCGAGATTTCCTGCGCTCCCGTGAGTAGCAAGGCACAAACAATGGCAAAAATGGCACTGACATCTGGTGAGAGATCAAAATACTCCGTGGACGCCATTTTGCCTATTCTCTGACTTGTTCGACTCCAATTTTGATACAAGTGATCGAAAAAGAATGTGAGGTTCCAGCTTCAGCTGACTGGTCCCCAACTAATCATGGTGCTAAATAGGTTCAAGTAGCTGACACACCTAAGGCACTGTTTGCCTGGGAGAACTGCCACTTAACAATGATAAGAGGTAGAAACCAGATTACAATGCACTGCGACCGTGACCACTGCTGCCCCAGCCACACAAAGACAGCCTGGCAGCAAGCCTGCCGCACATTCTTGGCAAGCTGGCAGCCCCAGCATGCAGCAAAAGACGTTTTATTTTGATTTCTATATTGCTTTTCAGAAAACTGTTTTCTGTAAAAAATGTTCAGCCCTCAAAGAGTTAAACAAAATGTTAAAAAATAACCAACAGCATTTTAACTTTTTACTACTGAATTATTATTTTTCTTTGGACCAGTAGAAGACATTTCTCATTAAAGCCCTCTCAACACAGCACGTTAAAGTACAGTCGTGGCCAAACGTTTTGAGAATGACACAAGTACTGGTTTTCACAAAGTGTTTTTAGATGTTTCTGTCAGATGTTTCTATGGTATACTGAAGTAGAATTACAAGCATTTCATAAGTTTCAAATGCTTTATTGACAATTACATTAACTTTATTCAAATTTGCAGTGTTGGCCCTTTTTTCTTTTTCAAGACCTCTGCAATTCGCCCTGGCATGCTGTCAGTCAACTTCTGTGCCCAATACTGGCTGATGGCAGCCCATACTTGCATACTCAATGCTTGGAGTTTGTCAGAATTTGTGAGTTTTTGTTTGTCCACCTCTTGACGATTGGTCACAAGTTCTCAATGGGATTAAGATCTGGGGAGGTTCCTGGCCATGGACCCAAAATTTCGATGTTTTGTTCCCCAAGCCACTCAGTTGTCACTTTTGCCTTTTGGTCCAGTGCTTCATCATGCTGGATTGTTCATTGTTGGTCACCAAACTGTTCTTGGATGGTTGAGAGAAGTTGCTCTTGGAGGATGTTTTGGTCCCATTCTTTATTCTTGGCTGTGTTTTTAGGCAAAATTATGAGTGAGCCCACTGCCTTGGCTGAGAAGCAACCCCACTCATGAATGGTTTCAAGATACTTTACTGTTGGCAAGACACAAGACTGATGGTAGCGCCGCTCACCTCTTCTTCTTTGGACAATCTTTTTTCCGGATGCCCCAAACAATCGGAAAGGAGATTCATCAGAGAAAATGACTTGACCCCAGAAGTTCTCAGCAGTCCAATCCCTGGACCTTCTGCAGAATATCAGTCTGCCCCTAATGTTTTTCTTGGCTTCTTTGCTGCCCTTCTTGACACCCATCAGGTCATCCTCCAAAAGTCTTCGCCTCACTCACACCTGCCTCCTGCCATTCCTGAGCACACTCTGCACCAATGGTGTCCCGATCCCGAACCATGAGTCAACTTTAGGAGACGGTCCTGGTGCTTGCTGGACTTTCTTGAGTGCCCTGAAGCCTTCTTCACAACAACTGAACCTCTCTATTCTGACTCAATCAGCAGGACAGAGTGATCTCCAGCCTTGTCCTCATCAACACTCTCACCCGTGTTAACGAGAGGTTCACTGAAATGATGTCAGCAGGTCCTTTTGTGGCAGGGCTGAAATGCAGTGGAAATGTTTTTTTTGGGATTAAGTTAATTTTCATGGCAAAGAGGGACTTTGCAGTTAATTATAATTCGTCTGATCATTCTTCATAACATTCTGTAGTAGATGCAACTTGCCATCATAAAAACTGAGGCAGCAGACTTTATGAAAATCAATATTTGTGTCATACTCAAAACTTTTAGATAGATAGATAGATAGATAGATAGATAGATAGATAGATAGATAGATAGATAGATAGATAGATAGATAGATAGATAGATAGATAGATAGATTTGGTTTTGCTGGTGTTCAGGTGTAAGTGGTTTGAGTCGCACCATTTAACAAAGTCCTTGATTAGGTTCCTATACTCCTCCTCCTGCCCACTCCTGATGCAGCCAATAATAGCAGTGTCATCAGTGAACTTTTGCACATGGCAGGACTCCAAGTTGTATTGGAAGTCTGATGTTTGTTAGCTGAACAGGACCGGAGAACGTACAGTCCCCTGCGGCGCTCCTGTGTTGCTGACCACAATGTCAGACCTGCAGTTCCCGAGACTCACCCAAATTCTTGAACAATGATAGCCATGTAAATGATTACATCAATACCCAAGAGCAGGGATGTCCACACTTTTTCGGCTTGTGAGCTACTTTTAATATGACCAGGTCAAAATGATCTACCTACATTAAAAATGCTATATATATATTGTGAGATATGGCCGGCCATTCATCCCGGCCAATACCGAGATGAAGCCCTCCTTGCAGCATAGAGGTGCCCCGAATGCCAGCAGGGAATTATGGACAGTGGGAGTATAATGTACAGCCCTGCTGGATACCAAGGGGGCCGCCAGGAGTCGCTGCAGGGAGGCCCAGGGATTTATATTTCCCAAATAGCCCGGAAGTATTTCCAAGTCACGGGAATGGAAGAAATGATATACTTCCAGGCTGAAAAAAAAAGAAGTTTTTACCTAACGGAAGTGATAGAAAATCACATGGACTGAGGGACAAACACTTCCGGGTCAAGGACGATAAAGGACTCTGGGAAATCCCAGACGGACGAGCTGAGTTGGGAGGCAGGGTGGCTAAGCGTCTGGGAGTGGAAGATTGGTTTATTTGAGAATTGTGTTTTTGATTATTGAGAATTGTGGAGAGGATCGTGCTTTGTGCACTTTATTATTATAATAAATCTTATTATTGGACTTTTACCTGGTGTCTGACGAGTGGTCTGAGGGTTCAAGGGAGCGAGAAAGCCTTAATCTGTCACTATATATATATATACTAGCAAAATACCCGCGCTTCGCAGCGGTGAAGTACTGCCTTAAAATTTTTATTAAGAAGAAAATTAAACCTTTTTAAACTGAGGGAAAACCAATAATTATTTGTTAAGGATCTCTTTGTATGCCACGTTGTCAGTTCGGCCCTCCAGTTGCAATATGACCAAGCTGTAGCTGTGTGCTGAGATTACTCTTGAGCATGTAACGTACAGTTGGCCATGTGAACAGTAATCTTGTTTCAAATCTCACAGCTTGGATTGCTGCTGTCATAATCGGTTTGAGTTTCATGGTTTGTTTCAGTTACGACAGTATTTGTAGGACTTGTGTTGAAGAGACATTCGGCATCTGTCAAGCGTTGTAAGTATACAACCAGTTTCATTGATAACTTCACATCCAGCTTTTGAGAGTTTAAACATTTCTAAACATCAAAGTGTCCACTACTGAAATCGTCACCTGTGAAGCTAAGATGTTTAAGAGGCATTGGCGGTTGTCCAAAGGTGTAAAATATTTGGCCATTTCGGTACACTTAAGCATTTCACTCTTCTAGTGCTCCTGTGTAGTATAATTATCTCCTGTACCGTCATCAGTCCACACCTTGAACCTGTCCCAGTCATTCAATACATAAGACACAATGTTCCTCCGGATATCAATAGTGAGCCTGATATGGCTGTGCAATATGTAACAAAGAGAATGGAAAAGGCAGGTGCCATCTCTGGGCATGGAAACCACTTGGTAAGTGACAGTTCTTTGATCGATGGTGATTACCTCGATAGACATGTTAATGGGGGTACGGTTGGAATGATAAAGGAAATGGGTACCTGAACAATGTAAAGTAAGTCTAAAATACCTATACAATAACTATAATCGTAATAAATGAACAATAAAACAGCGGAGAAGCCGTGGATTAAATAAAAAGGCTGTAGTTATCAGCAGGGAGACGTGAATACCGTGGCGAAGCAAGGAAGGGAATGTAGAGACCGGAGTGACAGACGGCCTTATATAGGCAGGCACCCAACAACGTGGGAGGCGTTGGGATGGGGGACCCAACGCCGCCTCACACGGTGACCGAGCTGCAGGCTATGGACGTATATATGTACGTAAGTAGGATTCAGTTAGCGTTGGGAACCCGCGTACCAAATTTCTTGAAGATGGGCCCATAAGTAACAAAGACCATTGAAAAGTTCAATATGGCAGCCGACAGTGGCATCATATCACCAAAATAAGTACCAAATTTCAGCCTTCTACCTATGAATAAGAAAGTTCAACATGGCGGACGTTGTTGACCGTTATGACCGTTACGCGTAGAATTTTGAAATGAAACCTGCTTAACTTTTGTAAGTAAGCTGTAAGGAATAAGCCTGCCAAATTTCAGCCTTCTACCTACACGGGAAGTTGGAGAATTAGTGACATTGGAAACTTCAATATGGCGGCCAACAGTGGCATCATACCACTGAAATAAGTACATACATCGGTTTTGGTTTGCGCAGGGAAGCCGCCTACCAAATTACGTGAAGATGGGGCCATGAATAAGAGAGTTCAAGATGGCGGACATTGTTGACCGTTATGCGTAGAATTTCGAAATGAAACCTGCTTAACTTTTGTAAGTATGCGGTAAGGAATGAGCCTTCCAAATTTCAGCCTTCTACCTACACGGGAAGTTGGAGAATTAGTGATGTTTGGAAAATTCAATATGGCGGCCGACAGTGGCGTCATACCACCAAAATAAGTACATACATCGGTTTTGGTTAGCGTAGGGAAGCCACCTACCAAATTTCGTGAAGATGGGGTCAGCCATCTATCTACACGGGAAGTTGGAAAATTAGTGACGTTGGAAAGTTCAATATGGCGGCCGACAGTGGCGTCATACCATCGAAATAAGTACATACATCGGTTTCGGTTAGCGCAGGGAATCCGTCTACCAAATTTCGTGAAGATGGGGCCATAAATAAGAAAATTCAACATGGCGGACGTTGTCGACCGTTATCGACTGTTATGACCGTTACGTGTAGAATTTCGAAATGAAACCTGCTTAAATTTTGTAAGTAAGCTGTAAGGAATGAGCCTGCCAAATTTCAGCCTTCTACCTACACGGGAAGTTGGAGAATTAGTGACGTTGGAAAGTTCAATATGGCGGCTGACAGTGGTGTCATACCACCGAAATAAGTATGTACATTGGTTTCGGTTACTGCAGGGAAGCCGCCTACCAAATTTCGTGAAGATGGGGCCATGAATAAGAAAGTTCAACATGGTGGACATTGTTGACCGTTATGACCGTTACGCGTAGAAT
This sequence comes from Polypterus bichir lapradei, assembly GCA_026402145.1. NCBI lineage: Eukaryota > Metazoa > Chordata > Cladistia > Polypteriformes > Polypteridae > Polypterus > Polypterus bichir. The sequence continues at coordinate 8,804,092 of JANRMT010062844.1, forward strand.
TTCGAAATGAAACCTGCTTAACTTTTGTAAGTAAGGTGTAAGGAATGAGCCTGCCAAATTTCAGCCTTCTACCTACACGGGAAGTTGGAGAATTAGTGATGAGTGAGTGAGTGAGTGAGTGAGTGAGTGAG
>JANRMT010062844.1:8811508-8827958 GCA_026402145.1 Polypterus bichir lapradei
GCAGCAAAAAGTTGATAAATAGATGGTACAGTTGTGTACAGATTGGAGTCCAAAATAGAACTGTCTGGGTGAGGTGAAGGTGGCGTCTTTAAAGCAAGGCAGAGGAAGTGATGTCATCGGGGCTGGGACCGGAAGTGACGCCATCGGGCCCTGGGCAGGAAGTGACGTCATTGGGGGCCTAAACCAGAAGTAACGTCAACGATAAAAATTTTGGATTTTTTTTCTACTTTAGTTCTGTACCTGTTTCTTAGTGTGTCAGGTAGCAGGGTCTTCAGCTGGGGGTCCTTTTGAGCTTCTACACCTTGTGGATCTTAATCCAACTCACCAAGATTATGTAAATGAAGGCAACAACTGAAGATCCCATCAAATGCAACATGGCCTGTCGCAGCAAGGTGTAGTCCGATTCTGACGAGTTCCATAACATCGACATAGATATTGTCAAAGAATAACAGAAGAGCCACAAAAAAGGTTTAGGGCAGCCTCCTGTATACTTGAACCCGGCTGCAAAAAGTTGATAAATAGATGGTACAGTTGTGTACAGATTGGAGTCCAAAATAGAACTGTCTGGGTGAGGTGAAGGTGGCGTCTTTAAAGCAAGGCAGAGGAAGTGATGTCATCGGGGCTGGGACCGGAAGTGACGCCATCGGGCCCTGGGTAGGAAGTGACGTCATTGGGGGCCTGAACCAGAAGTAACATCAACAATAACCAGAAGTAACGTCAATGATAAAAGTTTTGGATTTTTTTTCTACTTCAGCTCTGTACCTGTTCTTAGCGTGTCAAGTAGCAGTGTCTTCGGCTGGGGGTCCTTATGAGCTTCTGCACCTTGGGGATCTTAATCCGACTGACCAAGATTATGTAAATGAAGGCTACGACTGAAGATCTCATCAAATGCAACATGGCCTGTCGCAGCAAGGTGTAGTCCGATTCTGACGAGTTCCGTAACATCGACATAGCTATTGTCAAAGAGCGACAAAAAAGCCACAAAAAAGGTTTTGACACCCACTGCACGGCCAACCTACCTGGAAAGGGGTCTCTCTTTGAACTGCCTTTCCCAAGGTTTCTTCCATTTTTTTCCCTACAAGGGTTTTTTTTTGGGAGTTTTTCCTTGTCTTCTCAGAGAGTCAAGGCTGGGGGGCTGTCAAGAGGCAGGCCCTGTTAAAAGCCCATTGCAGCACTTCTTGTGTGATTTTGGGCTATACAAAAATAAATTGTATTGTATTGTATTGTTTTGGGCAGCCTCCCGTATAGTTGAACCCGGCTGCAAAAAGTTGATAAATAGATGGTACAGTTGTGTACAGATTGGACTCCAAAACAGAACTGTCTGGTGAGGTAAAGGTGGCGGCTTTAAAGCAAGGCAGAGGAAGTGATGTCATCGGGGCTGGGACCGGAAGTGACGTCATCGGGCCATGGGCAGGAAGTGACGTCATTGGGGGTCTGAACCAGAAGTAACATCAACAATAAAAGTTTGGGATTTTTTTTCTACTTCAGCCCTGTACCTGTTCTTAGTGTGTCAAGTAGCAGGGTCTTCAGCTGGGTGTTCTTTTGAGCTTCTACACCCTAGGGATCTTAATCTGACTGACCAAGATTATGTAAATGAAGGCTACGACTGAAGATCTCATCAAATGTAACATGGCCTGTCGCAGCAAGGTGTAGTCCAGTTCTTACGAGTCCCATGACATCGACATAGATATTGTCAAAGAATCATCAGAATCAAGATCTTAATCAGGCTTTGCATCTTAGCGTGTCATTGTATTCCGATGTGAAAGGCACCGTATACTGTATTATTCATTTTTGATCCATTATCATCAGCCTTTCTTGTGCTACACCTTTTGTGGGATTAGCCCATAAATAAAATTATAAGATTCAGAAAGGGATATGTATCACTCCAATTGTATTTTTTTTATTTAGAGGGAAGATGTATTTGCTTTTGAATGGTCTTGTTAGGCAATTCTCATGAGCAGCCACTGTAGTTTTCACAATACTTTGAAAGAAACTAAAACCAAATGGTAAATTGGCAATTAACACCCATCTCCCTACTGGAAATCTATTTTTCACAGTAATCAGTAGCGACTGACACACGGTGTCAGCTTGCCTGGGTGTGCACACATTTCAGTTCTGCTCTTCAAAGCCCCACGTAATTTTACTTCTATCGTTCACACATTAGGGGAGTAGAAGGCTGCTTACCTCATGTTAAATTGCAGATGAAAAAGACCAATTTAACAAATGAAACCATCTCGCCAAATATACCTTCCTGTAGCCCGGTGTTTTGTTGTAGGGAACAGGGCCATTTAGACATCATTATTTATTTATTTTTTTGTCTGAATCTGAAGTTAAATTTAAGTACCTACTCGTACTTTGCCCTGGGGATAGCCATACAGAAGGCAGCAAGATAAGAAAAAATGTAGCAATTTATTTTCTAAAATGTTAAAAGCATGAAAGAAACGTTCCAATAGCCGCTGCATATGAAGGTCTTAACTCTACCAATTGTTCTCCTTTTGTAATCCTACAGGGAAAACGCATTTGAATTTCTAATTCATGGTTTAACACAAGAAATTTGTCTAATGAAGGGTAGGCAGTGATGGCGCCTGGAAGAAAGAAGAGAGGGTTGGGGAGACCAAGCTGTACAATACAGAAAAAGCATTGAGTCTTTTAGTCTTTAATTGATATAGCGCCCTTCACAGGACACATCCTCACAAGACAACTTTAATAGTAAACCAAAAATACCTTTTAAAGAAGGAAGTTATAAAAGACTAGCCATGTGCACCCAACTATGTTGCACGTGTTAAAGTTGGCTGTGAAGGGCTCCCTGTTTAAACGCGGCTGCCAGTCGTGAACTGGGCCCTTTGTCGCACAGCGTTATGATTTTTTATAAGGGAAACAAAATTACAAAAGAAAACCCTTGGACATTGATTCGATAGGAACGGCCTACTCGGAATCACTGTCCGAATCGTAATTATGTGGTTGTGTGGGAGCGTTTCTGCTTCTGTCCGTTCACAGTCCCTCTCATTTTCACGACGCTGTCGTTTCCTCTCACGATCTCTTCTCAACCTTTCTCCAATCTCGCAGGTTGCTTTGTGGCAATCCAAAGAGTAAGGCAATATACACGGAGCAATGGTTATTAAAGGGGGACACATAGGTATCCAGGCTCTTTAAAGCATAAATAGGGATCACTTCACTGACATGTGAGCAAGGCACAGTACAGCTGTGAGACGCGCAGCACTCGCCGGCTACAACGTAACAATAATAATTTCCTGAACGTGCTGTTACGTTGTCATTCATTTTACCCACTGTCTTTCTTTTATTCATATGTTACGTAGGCACGTACCTTTTATCTTTGGCAATCTCATTCTCTAACCAGGCCTCAGGAACTAACCAGCGTAACACTGTCCACCACCCCTTTCGTTATTCCGGCACATTGTTGACATCCGTGAGTAACAACAACGTACTAAACTGGAAGGTGGTCTACGCATGCGTGGAATTCGCGGACAAACAAAGATGAAGATCTAAATGAAGATCTCTTTAGTTAATTTAAAGCACAACAATTTGTTTAGTTTGAATGTCTGTGTTTTGAGGTGTGACTGGCGTACTACAGTCTTCAGTAGTATAAGCCTGGAGGAGATTCTTAATGCAATGTCTATGTTTTAGCTGTCTCTCTACTGCCATCAATGCTTTTTCTTCTAATTCATTCGCTGACAAACAAAGATCAAGATCCAAATGAAGATTATATATAGAGATAATCCAATATTGTATATGATGAAAAAAGGGTACCAGGTATGGGAGACCATTGCAAGCAAAAGTGGCCCAGAAGAATAAATAAAATACCACCGGGGGTGATAGAATATGTTCATGTAGAGGGCCTCATTAGTTGTTACTCCTTGGCCTGTTCCTACTTCTGTAACACTGCAGTCATCAGTCAGTCATTTTCCAACCCGCTATATCCTAAAACATAGTCACAGGGGTCTGCTGGAGCCAATCCCAGCCAACACAGGGAGCAAGGCAGGAACAAATCCTGGGCAGGGAGCCAAGCCCACCGCAGGGCACACACACACCAGGGACAATTTAGGATTGCCAATGAACCTAACCTGCATGTCTTTGGGAGGAAACTGGAGTACCCAGAGGAAACCCACACAGACACAGGGAGAACATGCAAACTCCACACAGGGAGGACCTGGGAAGTGAACCCAGGTCTCCTAACTGCGAGGCAGCAGTGCTACCACTGTGCCACCATGCTGCCCTACCACCGCAGTAATATTTAATATATTAGCAGAAGTCGCCACACTTGAGGTATGGCAGCAGTTACACAATGCATGGTCCCTTCCTAAATTGGATTTTGAAAGCATTCACTCTCTGCACATTTAATTGTGCTGTAGATTTATTTGGAAATGGATACATTTGTGTTTTTTTGCCATTCAATCTACACACAGTACCCCATAATGACAAAGTAAAAACATGTTTTCAGAAAGATTTGGAAATGTATTAAAAATCAAAATACTGAAACCTTTCATTCATAGAAGTATTCAGAACCTTAATTATAATATACTAGCTGTGTAAGCCTGTCCAGTAAAAAGCCTGGGCTCCTAGAAGCCGTGGATTCTGGCAGGCCTGCCGCCAGAAATATTTGGGCCCCAGACAACTGGGTATGTGTGGGCCCCTCTGCCTTCCCCCGGGTCCCCACATGCCAAAACCTTCAAATACGTATACAAAATGATTGAAATGTAGTTTATCCGACAGCGACAATGCTGCATTTATGAATACCATACTTGATGAGTTAAGCCTTCTCGCACATCAAAGTTTGACTGCGAGAAGGAAAGCCAGTGCTAACGGAAGCTTGTAGCGGAATTGAAACAATACATTAATGAGATAGGCCTATGTATTATCTAACGTGTAACGGTACAATTATACCAATGCAATGAATAGGAGTAACATCTGAACATTTTAATATATACTAACGGTTAGGGTTATCTACATGGTGTACAATCAGTATGGTAACTTGCTGTATCAAATTTCAAACTTTTCAAAAAATCCGGGTGATCCAGAATCTTTAATGAAACACACAAGTGAATGAATTATCAAACTACGGAGACGGACTTCTGCTACATTCTACACGTCAACATCCACGATAGTGCACAATAATATCGCTGTTGTCTGAGACAGAACAGCGCCTGTGTGTGTGAAACGGAAGTATTCAATTACAGCGGCAAAGTCAATCCATTATCCACGTACCCTGTACAATAAACATACTACTCAACGTCAAGCTCAAGGACGTCGGCGTCGGCTCTCCTTTGTCTTTGAGAAGCGTGCCGCTGCCGGCCCCCTTTGACAAGCGTGCTTCACACGACACGAGCACGATATCTACTTGCGTGGAGCGTGCGGCTATTAAAACACTCACTTGTATTGTTGTAAGCTAAATGATTTAACTTTTCTATTACATGTAACTTGAATAATTGTCCGAATATATATCTACATGCACAACATCAGCATAAAAAAAATCAAGCGTGAAGGGGCCCCCTTCCGTTAGGGCTCCAGACCAGAGTCCCGTTTGTCCCCCCCGGCGGCGGGACTGATTCTGGCCCTTAAATCAATCAATCACATCGGTTGTGCATTAGCGGCTAAGCAAGGTTCTCTTACCTCGGTGGTTTCGTTTTGCCGACGTGCTCGTCTCCATTGTCGATCAGTGGCTAAGTGAGTTTCTCTCTCTTCAGAGGTTTCGTTTTACCGATGTGCTCGCCTCACTTGTGTATTAGCGGCTAAGCGAGTTTCTCTTTTCTCAGCAGTTTCACTTTGCGGACAAAGTTGCTTTCTTTGAGCTTTATGCTGTAGCCTCACACTTTCCGGCCAGACAGATAGACATACACACTTCCACACATAGACATATATATATATTAGATTATAGATGCCCCTTTGGCAGCAGTTACAGCATTGGGTCTTCTTGGGTAAGTCTCTGCAAGCTTTGCACACCTGGGCAGTTCGTCCCATTGTTTCTGGCAGATCCTCATAAGCGCTATTAGATTGGATGGGAAGCATCAGCCAACCCAAAGATGTTTTCTAGGGTTTAAGTCTGGGCTTTGTCTGGACCACTCAGGGACAGTCAGAGACTTGTCGTGAAGCCACTCCAGCATTTTATTGGCGGTATGCTTTGGGTCATCGTCACGCTGAAAGGTGAACTGTCAACCCAATGTAAGGCTGCATACACTCTGGAGCAGGTTTTCTTCAAGGACCTCTCTGTATTTGGTTGCATTCATCCTTCCCTCAATCCTAATCAGTGTCTCTGTCCCTGCTGCTGAGAAGCACCCGATAGAATGATGGTACCACCGCCATGAGGAATAGGTTAAAAAGGGGCATTTATTAAATTAACAGAACACCCCCACACCCAGCCCAAAGGGTGGCAGCAGGGAGAACGTCTACATTATATGCATGAATAGCTGCGTGTGGTCTTTGGGACAAAAAACAATCTGATGACTCCCTAGCAGTTTTACTATATTGGTGAACTTGCAGAGGCGTCAGCTAAATGGGCCGGGACAGGGCGTATCTTGTTCGAGGCGGACGTGTAGTCGAGTGCAGCTGTGGCACAAATTAAGTGGGACTGGCTGGAACTGTCAAAGCAGGTTGGCGCAGGCACCCTCAGCTCCAAAGAAGGCACTCAGAGACTCAGGACAGATGACAGACTCAACTCAGATGGAACAATGAGCCCCAGCAATGGGCACCTTTTACCTTTATTACAATTTTTACCATTTAAGTCAATATTCTTCCTCATCTGACTTGGAGTATTCTATTGCTTTAATCCTGCCTCTAATTAATTCAACCAATAGTTTTTAGTTAAGGGGGCATCAAACCCTGCTTTGTCCATCATATCTGTTTGATAAGGACTTTCTCTCCCCCCTACTATCTCTGCTTTCTTGCTAAAATGATTTACAACCAAAGAGTTCACATTCCCTTCACTAAGCGAGGGGCCCATTCTTCGGCTCTCTAGCACGTCTGACCTTTGGCTTATGAAAAACTGAAATTTTCTGGCTCATACAAAATAATAAAGAATATGTAGGCATGTCTTTTTTAATCCTAACTCTTACATCTTAATGCTAAGTATAAAACAATACTTACTTTCTCATGTGCTTATAATACTTTTCTAGTATGTGGAAATGACCAATTTTAAGAATACAATTTTCTATAGAACCTGTCTCAGGCAAATGTATGGTAGCTTGAAGTGTGAGCGTAGAACATGCATGTACCGCACAGCTGAGTTTGTCTGCTTGGGTTGAATGAGAAGCGAGGTGCATGTATGTGCCACTTCACCAAGTGCAAGCCACATTTGTATAAGCTTCTACATCTTCTGTAGAATTCACACCCGAGTGGACATTTCCATAACACACACACACACAAGCACACATGCGTCTTTCGTAGTGAAAACTGAGGTGTATGTAAATGCCAAAAAAATTTAAAATTTCATGCATGTGCCATCTAATGACTGTGGTTGAGCATGAGCAGAGAGCACCTATCCATACACACACACACACACGCACACACGTCATTCATAGAGAGAACTGAGGTGCATGTAAGTACCAAAACAAATGTAAAAGTGCATGCCAGCGTGAGCCGAGAGTACCTATCCATACACTCACACACATACACACATGTCTTTCATAGTGAGAACTGAGGTGCATGTAAGCGCTGAAAAAAATGTAAAAGTGCATGTCAGCGCCATCTAGTGGCTGTGGTTGAGGGTGAGCAGAGCTTACCTATCCATATACACAACCACATACAGACACGCACACACACACACACACGTCTTTCATAGTGAGAACTGAGGTGCATGCAAGCGCTGAAAAAAATTTAAAAGTGCATGCATGCGCCATCTAGTGGCTGTGGTTGAGCGTGAGCAGAGAACATCTATCTATACACACACACACGTCTTTCATAGTGAGAACTGAGGTGCATGTAAGCGCTGAAAAAATGTAAAAGTGCATGCCAGTGCCATCTAGTGGCTGTGGTTGAGGGTGAGCAGAGCGGACCTATCCATACACACACACACACACACACACATCTTTCATAGTGAGAACTGAGGTGCATGCAAGCGCTGAAAAAAATGTAAAAGTGCATGCCAACGCGATCTAGTGGCTGTGGTTGAGGGTGAGCAGAGAACATCTATCCATACACACACACATACACACATGTCTTTCATAGTGAGAACTGAGGTGCATGCAAGCGCTGAAAAAATATAAAAGTGCATGCCAGCTCCATCTAGTGGCTGTGGTTGAGCGTGAGCAGAGCAAACTTATTCTTACACTCACACACATACACGCATGTCTTTCATAGTGAGAACTGAGGTGCATGCAAGTGCCGAAAAAAATATAAAAGTGCATGCCAACGCCATCTAGTGGCTGTGGTTGAGTATGAGCAAAGCAGACAGCTCCATTCACACACACACATACACAATCACAGGTCTTTCATTTATATATGTCTAATGGATGTCAAGGTACCGGGGGGGGGGGGGGTGTTTCCTGAGAGTTTAAAAATATACTGGGGTTTTGGTTTTCAAAACACTGGACATTTTAGACAAAAATATCATTCTCGATTCATACTTTCTCAATGTCAAGCTTCTAACAAAATAAATCAGTTAAACAAATGCAAATATCCTTTCATTATCTATTTTTTTACACAGAATAATGTAAACTCACATTAAAATTAAGACACCCCATCATCTTAGTCACATTTGGGGAACACCGACCAGCATGTCATCGGCCCTTTAATGCCCTGGCTCTCCCTGATTCATTTAGGACAACCTGTGACCACCTCCTCTTGTGTATTCCCTGTTGATCTGAGGCTTTGTTCTCTAGCAGACTCACTAATTAGCCTAATTTGTCCTCAGTGCCTCTGCTCTGCAATTTAGCAATCTACTAATAATAAAATGCAAGGAAATCACGAGCCAGAGCGCAGCCTTCTGACCCCGCTGTGCAGTACCATCATGATGAAACCAGAGCTAAATTCATCCTCCGTTTTTCTTCTTAACTTCGTTTTGATGTTTATGCACACAGGCGCAAAGCTTCAAATGGTTGACTAAGAACAGTGAGAAATAATATATGAAAATGAGGGACAAGAAGGTGAGCATAATCAATGCAAATAGAGTAATTATTAAATAATCAAATGAAAAGCTGATCTAAACTGGTTTCTGCCATTTGCCAGGGGATGCCATATCTGCCAGATCCCAGCTATGCTCACTAGGATGAAGATGACTACAGAGCCACATTTCATTCCTCGATTCCCAGATGTATTCATTTTTATAAGCAATTTATTCCAGTATTCAGAGCTGGTAAATCAAGGCCTACTGCAGCTGCATCAGAATTAAGGCCAGAACTGACCCCATACTGAATACTAAACCAACCCATGGAAGAAGTTAGTTTAATAAAGTGTCAAAAATAACACATTTGTCAACTAAAGTTCATTTTCCTTTATAAAGAAAATTGTGTTATGTCAAAATGGACAAAGTCAGTGCACTAACTGAATTATTGAGTTGTATCTATTTGTTGTATTGGGCTTCATCAAGGTTAGATTATGGGGTTAACATAGATTGGTGGGCCAGCTGACTGGAAGTCCAAGGCTATGTTCACACTAGTACATTTTTATCTAAAGACGTCAACATTAATCTCTGTTTTCGCGTTTCGTCCACACTACCACAATGTTTTCAACTTCTGAGACTTTTGAAGACGCTGTTCAAAGCCATACACTTCTTCTTTCGGCTGCTCCTATTAAGAGTTGCCATCGCGGATCATCTTGTTCCATATCTTCTTGTCCTCATCATCTTGCTCTGTTACACCCATCACCTGCATGTCTTCTCTCACCACATCCATAAACCTTCTCTTAGGCCTTCCTCTTTTCCTCTTGCCTGGCTGCTCTATCCTTACCATCCTTCTCCCAATTTACCCAGCATCTCTCCTCTGAAAATTTCCAAACCAACTCAATCTCGCCTCTCTGACTTTGTCTCCAAACTGTCCAACCTGTGCTGACCCTCTAATGTACTCATTTCTAATCCTGTCCATCCTCATCACACCCAATGCAAATCTTAGCATTTTTAACTCTGCCACCTCCAGCTCTGTCTCCTGCTTTCTGGTCAGTGCCACCGTCTCCAACCCATATAACATAGCTGGTCTCACTACCGTCCTGTAGACCTTTCCTTTCACTTTTGCAGGTATCCGTCTGTCACAAATCACTCCTGACACTCTTCTCCACCCATTCCACCCTGCCTGCACTCTCTTCTTCACCTCTCTTCCACAATCCCCATTACTCTGTTTTGTTGATCCCAAGTATTTAAACTCATCCACCTTCGCCAACTCTACTCCCTCATCCTCACCATTCCACTGACCTCCCTCTCATTCACACACATGTATTCTGTCTTGTTGCTACTGACCTTCATTCCTCTCCTCTCTAGAGTATATCTCCACCTCTCTAGGGTCTCCTCAGCCTGCTCCCTGCTCTCGCTACAAATCACAATGTCATCAGCAAACATCATAGTCCACGGGGACTCCTGTCTAATCTCGTCTGTCAACCTGTCTATCGCCATTGCAAATAAGAAAGGGCTCAAAAATGTAAACTTAAAAAAAAAAAACTAATCACGCTCTGACTTTTTGTGCCTATTACTTAGCCCTTCACAACTGGGATGCTGCTCATTATAACATCGCAGAGTCAATGGAGGCTCTGATCAGGGATCTTGAGAGACCGAGAGAAGAGTCTGAGTGTCTGGGCTTGTGATAAAAACCAACATCCAGGCCTTTAATGACTTCTTGGGCATGGCCATCAGCAGTGTGTCTGTCTGCGGAGAGAGTGTCGACCTCGTCAAGAGGTTTACTTACCTTCTCAACAACATTCATGTCGCTGGTCACTCTTCCTATGAAGTCAGTAGACTGATTGGGAGAGCTCGGGGGGTCATGAGCTCACTATAAAGGGGTGTGAGGTACACTTGATATCTTTGCTTACAGGACAAAGGTCCAAGTCTTTAGAGGCCTGGTGCTTCTTGTTTTGCTATTGAGAGATATGGATGCTATCCAGTAACATGAGGTGAAGACTGGACTCCTTCTGTACTGTGTCTCTTAGGTAGTGCTAAGTTAATTTTGTGTCGAATGAGCGGTTGCTCATGGAGTCCTGAATGAGTCAAATTACCTGCATTGTGAGGGAGTGTCAGTTATGACACTATTATCATGTGGTGCAATTCCCCGAGGATGATCTGGCAGGCAGGATCCTCATTGTTGAGGACTCAAGTGGCTGGACTGGGCCAAGGGGTTGCCCACGTTACACAGGTAGATGGTTATTTCCAGAGGGTGGGACTGGACCACGTGTCTGCCTGGGGTGTTGCCAGTTGGAATCCCTAGTTGTTTCGTCCTGTGGTGGGTACGGTAAAATGCCGTACCAGTGCATACTCCCCAACCTGACCTGATTATAATATCTCCTTCCCTGATTGGTTTCCCTTTTTGGAAGAAAACCACATAGCAGACATAGAAAAGTTGTTTTTCATGGCGCTCGTTGTGTTGCTTACCTGTATACATCTAAAGAGCACTTTGTATAGTCTGAATGTTGCATATATGTGCAAAAGACAAAAACAAAAAAACAACAATTTTGTGAATATTTCAGTTTCACCGCTATTTTAAGGAGATGGTTACTGGAGATAAGTATTCATTAATGGACCAGTTTCAGAAGAGGAATGATCCTCACGATTTGAAGCAGCTTTCTGGATAAGATGTATATTCTTTACACAGGATTGACGGTCCCTGAGATTGTTTTGTTCATCTTGGCGGTGATCTCATCACACCTGCCTCTACTGCAAAGAATCTTGGTGTCATTTTTGATTCCTCCTTCTCTTATTCATAAATCACATTAAGAAACTTTCTTATTTTCACCTCCGTCACATATCCCGTGTTCGCTCCTTCCTCTCCTTTTCTAATGCTGAGAAACTTGTCCATGCTTTTATCACATCCCCCATAGATTATTGTAACTCGCTGCTGGCAGGTGCCCCTTCCAATCTTATATCACAGCTCCAGCTTATTCAAAACTCAGCTGCAAAAGTCCTTACTCGAACCAGCAGCAGCGGGCACATCACACCCATTCTATTTCGCCTTCACTGGCTCCCTGTGTCTTACAGAATCAAATATAAAATCCTACTAAGAACCTACAAAGCCTTAAATAACCTTGCGCCAAATTACATCAGTGACCTTCTCCATCACTATGTGCCTGCTCGCCTACTAAGGTCCTCTGATTCTGGCCATCTTGTTGTGCCCCTCACTAATCTACACTCCATGGGTGACAGCAGGGCCTTCAGCTGTATAGCGCCCAGACTCTGGAATGACCTACCGAAATGAATCAGATCAGCTGACTCCATGAATTATTTTAAAAAACAACTCAAAACTCATCTGTTCAGGAAGGCTTTTAGCTCTACCTGACGTTATTACCCTTCTCTCAGTTTATCTCTCTGTCAAGATGCTCATGTAACCTGTGTGTGTGTGTGTGCGAGATCATCAATTATGTTGTCTGTTAGGCTTTTTTCTCTGAATTCACTGTCGTTATCTTCTTTATTTATTTATTTGGTTTGTACAATGCTATATACTGTATACCCTGCCATTCTTTCTTATATTCTGTAAGTGCCTTGAGCATGGGAAAGGCGCTATATAAATAAAATGTATTATTATTATTATTATTTATGAATGTGTTATTTTTCTGCAGATTTCTGCCTTTCAGTTAAATTGGGCTTCCACCTTGAACTCCAAACTCTTCATCTGTTTCTTTCTCTTTTTGTTACAAATCTCTTCATATACAGTATATAAAATCCAGTGTCTGTCTGTCTGTCTGTCCGCTTTTCATGAGAGAACTACTTAATGGATTTAGATCATTTTTTGCTTGAACATTCCAGTTGATTTTGTGACTTTCTCTCATCACGCTAAGTATCATAGTTCACTTATGGCACCGATTTATTTGTGCGAATCCGAGAGGCCAAGGGTAGGGGGATGGGGCCCTCCTCACTCACACGCCAGCCTCTTCCTCTCGCCACGTGTTGGAGCGCACCCTGCCTCCACTTAGCTAGCGATACCAGTTTTTTCAGCAGATATTATCATCTACAGATTGTTAAGGAGTAACGTTTGATGTTTTTGAGGGATCAGAGCTACGTGTGTTTTAGAAGGTAGCTGCTATTGATAATATTCATAAAATAATAACAATAAGCAAAGTACACTTGAATACTGGCAACCATACAAACTGATAAATGCTGATGTGTAGTTTCAGGCGGCACACAGACTTGTTAGTTACTTAAAGCGTCTTTAGTTAAGTCATCATTTGTAGTCAGATTTCTTCAGGGCAGGCCGCATGCCTGTCTTAATATGGCTGCCAAGTTGTGCTTCTCAGTGTGGTCTTCTTTTCAGTCCATGGTGTGTGAGAGAGAGGGAGGGGTAAGGCAATTTGTACACACCAGAGGGTGGCCAATGAGGGCATACAGTACCTTTCACACCCGCCCCGCAAAACCATTTGTTGAGCTGATGCTTTCCAGCCAGGTAGTTTGGCTTTCTTGTGAGGGTTGATTGAGAGAGTCCTGCAGAGAATCAATGGCCAAACTAGTTTTTAGGCACTTCACCCAACCTTGTCATAAAATTCCTCACTCAGTTCTAAAGACATGGGGGGGGGGGGGGTTTAGACATGAAAGCTTCTCACGAATGAAACACTAATATTACATTGCTTTGTCTAAGTTACAAATAAAGACATACAAAATTGTATGGAATGGAAATTCATGAAACTGCAGTGCTCACCACTGGGCCACCTGTGTGTCAAGTCAAGTCAACTCAAGTGGTTTTATTGCCATACCAGTCATACACTCAATTGCAGCATACAGTGGTTCCCCAGGACTGCAGTGCAGCATACACATAAGCATGGGACAAGTGCAAGACAGGTAAAGGACTATACTATACTATACTATACTGTACTATACTATACTATACTATACTATAAATAGATACATAACTACTATATAATAGGTAAGTGAATAGATTGTGTGATAGAAAGTCCCAAATCCCTAACACGAACACATACAGTGTCCCGGGTTCAAATACTCAGTGTTTATTCAACACAATGCCTCCAAAAGTAACAAAAGCACAATAATTTATCTCTCTCTCCTGCTCTCTCTCTCTATAAATCCTCTCACCGCCACACTGCCCTCCTCTAGTCGAGTGTTGCTCCACGTCCTCCCAGCTCTGACTCACCTGGGTAAGGGAGTGCAGTCCCTTTTATTGAGGAACCAAGAATACTTCTGGTGTCAGGGCCACTGCCTGATGGAACTACTTCCGGGTCATATGGAAGTCCTATGAATTGGGGAGTGCATCTCCCTGTGGCGCCCTCTTGTGGCACCCATGAACCCCAGCAGGGCTGTGCTGCCGGCATTCCCTGCTGGTTCCTGAATGGGCGCTGATATAGAAGGCTTATTTAAATACCCCTCTGCAACAGTCCTTTCCTGTCTTTTATACTAACAAAGAAAGTATTATGTACCCATCCGGTCGGGTTGCCTGTCCACTTGTTTTAGGGCTTCCCGCCCAGGTAGGGAATCTTCTTCAGTTTGAACGTCCATCCAGCCCTTAGGACAGTCTTGTTTGGGTGCGCCATCCTCCTCTCGCCTTTCTGTTTGCTCAGGGCCTCCCATTTGGGTAAGGTACCTTCCTTCCGGGATGCCTGTCCATCTCATGTGCCTCCTACAATTGATAATAATAAATAAAAAATAAAACAACTAATGAAGTAGTAACGGATACAACAATGAACTGCATATAAACAAACTATTAGGAGCAGATCTAAGGGCAGGGGGGCCAGCACAGAATTCAGAGTCTGAACAGCCAAGGGGAAGAAAATGTTGCAGGACCAAGCAGATCTGGTTTGGTTGCTGCAGTACCTTCTGCCAATGGAAGTGGGACAAAAAGACCATGGGAGGGGTGGGATCAGTCCTTCATAATGGTATAGGCTTTGCAGATAAAGATGTCTTTAATGGAAGGCAGAGTGGTCCCAAAAATCTTTTCTGCCGAGTGCACTATCCATTGTAGGACTTTGTAATCAGAAACATTGCAGTTCCCAAACCAGGCAGTGATGCAGCTCTCGATGGTGCCCCTTTGGTGAGAATGGGGGGGAGGTAGGCTTTCCCTTTTCAACTGCTGAAGGAAGTGGAAACACGTCTGTGCCTTCCTGACTATGAGAGTGGTGTTAATTGACCAAGTAAGGTCACCTGCCTGGTGCACACCAAGGACTTTCATGCTCTTGACCAGATGCTATGATGATGATGATGATGGAGGATTGCTGGAATCATCGGGTAGAGGGGTCCTTTCATTGGATTGACTTGCCCAGCACTGACTCAACTGTGGAATAGCCAATAGGGGGATGCAGCTTGATGGCCGAGGTTTCCAGGACTCTGAACAAATCCAAATCCTATTACAGTATGTGATATCATCTACTGTTGAATTCTGATCTGTCCGTGTAATATTTCTGTTGCACGATTATATTTTATTGAGGATTACTTGCGTTCTGTTCTGTGTATTGTATTGTATTGACCCCTTTTGTTTTGACACTAGCTTAGGGTTGCCAGATGGCCCTTATATACGAGACATGTCCCATATTTGATAATTTTGTCCCCTGTCCCGTACTGACCATCCAGGGACACTCAAATACTTAGTTCATTTTCAAATTTCGTAATAAAAATATATTTTCAATATCTTCTTATGGTACTTAGTTGTAACTTTATAAGTAATTATACTTTCTTTTCTCAGATTCTCTTGATGAAAATAACCCAAATGTAACGAGGAAACTCGTGTTTGCTGCCTGTTTGTAACTTGTTCAGTTGCTCTGGTTGGCTGAGGACGGCGACACTCTTACTGTGTTGCTCTCCAGCACCGCTGATCTGCAGTTCTGGATCAGCATTGCCACATACAGTGACTGTCGACAGAGTGTGTTGTTACTACTCGCCACGGCCCACTTTTTTTCTAACTTAAGAACTAATCCATCCATCCATCTCTACTTTTATATAATATATTGGTCTGGGTGTGTACGGGGCATGTACAAATTTATATCCCAAGATGTAAGTGTAAATTTCATGATAAATATTCCAGCGAATGGACATTTATCAAACAAGGCAAAAGCTGTTTTGAAGCAAACTGTGGTTTATAAAATTGCACTTTCAGTAAATAATTTTCAAATGATTTTACTTTTGTTTTCCTCATAACCCATTAAAATCCATCCATCCATCTATCATCCAACCCGCTATATCCTAACTACAGGGTCACGGGGGTCTGCTGGAGCCAATACCAGCCAACACAGGACGCATGGCAGGAAACAAACCCCGGGCAGGGCGCCAGCCCACCGCAGCCATTAAAATCCTTGCTTTGTTTTTAACTTATGTCTCTACTTTTATATAATATATTGGTCTGGGTGTGTACGGGGCATGTATAAATGT
>JANRMT010062844.1:8830610-8846205 GCA_026402145.1 Polypterus bichir lapradei
TCTATCTATCTATCTATCTATCTATCTATCTATCTATTATATAGTGCTTTTCATATCTATCAATCTATTATATGGTGCCTTTCATATCTATCTATATACTGTCAGAGATGGCTGGGGTGGCGACCCGGCCGGGACGCCCAGGAGGACCGGAGGAGGGCTTGCGCCTTCCCCAGACCATGTGGGGGGCGACCACCCTGGTTACTTTGGGGACAGAGCTTTGAAGCTCAACCCTGTAGGGGCCCGTGGTCACCGCCAGGGGGCGCCCCTATGCCTTTGGCGCCCTGGACCTCAGCATTTCCGCCACACCCGGAAGTGCTGGGGGAAGGAGGAGCAGGGACACCCGGAGTGCTTCCGGGGATGCAGCCGGCACTTCCGCCACAATGGGGCGTGTCGGTGGAAGATTGCCGGGAGACAACTGGAACACATCTGGGTGATTATAAAAGGGGCCACCTCCCTTTGTACAAGGGCTAGAGTTGGGTGGAAGACAGACGAGGTCTTGGAGGAGGCAAGGAGGTGGCCTGAAGGAAGAAGGCATTTGTGTTGTGGCCAGGACTTTGGGGTTGTTGTACACTGTACAGTATGTATAATAAACGTGTTGTGGGTGACATGAACGTGTCCGCCTGTCTGTGTCCGGGCGACCTACCACAATATCTATCTATTATACAGTACCTTTCATATCTATTTATCTGTTATACAGTGCCTTTCATATCTATCTATCTATTGTCACAAGAATGAGTCTTAGACATCATGAAGGTTAGGAGCAGCCCCCCGTATATTGTTCAAGGGCTGCAAAAATGAGGTTTAAATTAAACAGAGTTGTTCACAGATGCAAGTCCAAAACAGAACTGAAGTTATTGAGACAAGATGGTGGATTTAAAGGCCAGTCAAGGAAATCATAGACATATATAGATAGACGCCACATTCACTGTGTTGCCCAGTCGACACGATACGTCAGCGCGTCCGCCATATTGTGAGAGGCAAAAGTGCCATTTAAACTAATACACGTTTACGTGGAAACCGGGTTTTCTGATGAAAAAACAAAAACGTTTAAAACAGTATCGTTTACATACAACAGATTTTGGCAAATCGTTTACATGCAATTATTTATATCCATTTATACACTAAAAAAGGCAATTATTAAATAATAATTATTATTAATATTATTATTAAATAATTCCTCCCATATAAGTAACAATTCTCGGACTGCCTTCTTCCATCTCCGAAACATTTCTAGACTTCGTCCTGTTCTTACACAAAACAGTACTGAAGTATGGTTAATGTCCGAGTCACCTCATGTATAGATTACTGTAATGGTATTCTATCTGTCATCCAGCAAAAATGTATCCATCGCTTACAACTTCTTCAAAATTCTGCTGCCAGGATAATAACCTGCAGTTCTAAATCCACTGAACATATCCCACCTATTCTCTCTCAACGTCACTGGCTCCCTGTTAACTACAGAATACAGTACAAGATACCGCTCTTAACATTTAAAGCTCTCCACAACCTCACTGATCTCCTACAGACTTGCACTCCTCTCGCTCACTCAGATCCTCATCTGCAGCTCGACTTTCTGTACTGCACATCAAACTCTGTTCTATGGGAGCTCGAGCGTTTCCCGTAGTCCTCCTCAATTTGGGAATTCTCTTCCCTCTCATATACGTCAGCTCGATTCAATAACACATTTTAAAACTGCCCTCAAAACTTATCTTTTCAAACTGGCATACCAATTGTGAATTTTGAACTGTTACTGCCAGTTATCTTTGTTTTTTTGCTAATTATTGCTTTTTGATTTATTATTCTCTTGTTTTCATTTTACTAATGTTCTTTCATTTTATTGTAAGGTGACCTTGAGTGCTAAGATTATAAAACGAGATTTTCTAATGGCCAAATATAACCAAATCATTTGTTCAGCCTTACCTATATAATGTAATCCCCCGGGATCTGGTTTGAAGCGTACAGCGGTTTGTACAATCCCAAGCAGCACATTATTCATTAATTCACTCCACAGCAGTACCACTCGCAATATGGCGGTGACGTTGACATAAGATGCTGCTGGTTATGCGGCGTCTAGTAATTCTATGTCTATGAAGGAAATAATCCTCAATAAAATAATCATCTGGGCAGAACCGGAAGTGGCATCATCAGGGCTAGAAGTGACATCATCATGGCGGGGGCAGAACTGGAAGCACTGTCATCAGTGGCGCCAGTACCCTGCAGGATTTCCCGTGGATGGTCTGCAAGAGATCGAGAGAGACAGTCAGCGCACCCCACCACCCCCTGGTCTGCCATGGAATTGCTATCATTTAGGCCCTTCAGCTGCCTCCCAATCGCATGTGTGTGACACTATCCATTATATAGTGCCTTTCATATCTATCTATAATATGTGATGTATTTTATTATCTATCTATCTATCTATCTATCTATCTATCTATCTATCTATCTATCTATCTATCTATCTATCTATCTATCTATCTATTTACCCACAGACATTTGGCCAGTTTGAAAAAGCATTCAGCAGTTTTTTCACATAAATGATGGTCACAGCCTGGAATCTTGATCTATTTAGCTGGGTATTTTTATTTATTAATCAAATACTATTTTTAGGAGTACTGCCCAAAAAAGAACACAATTTCCAACCATTGAAAAATTCATTTAAAAATTAAATTAATAAAAATAAATGAATACAAACTGAAATCTCAACAAAGTATGCATACAATGGATTCAGAAAGTATTCAGACCCCTTAACGTTCTGCACAATTTATTGTGTTATAAAATTTAATTTTAAGTGGATGAATTTTCCATTTTTGTCCATCGATCAATGCTCATTAGCCCATAATGACAAAGTGAAAACATGTTTTCAAAAATGTTTGCAAATCCTGACTTTCTTCCCTAAGTATTCAGAATCTTTGCTGTGACGCTCCCCATTGTGCTCCGGTGTGTCCTGTTTGCTTTGTGTTGACATCTTGATTGGAGTCCACCTGTGGTGATCTGAATTGATAGAAGATCATTTAGAATGGCACTTGTGTACCTGTGTATGTAAGGTCTGACGAATGTTAGAATAAAGACCAAGTGACTCTCCGTAGACCTTGACAATCAAATTGTGGTGAGACACAGATTAAGGTTATTAAAGCTTTGACTCTTCCATGGACAACAGTGGCCTCAATAATTGTGAAATGGAAGAAATTTGGAGCCACCAGCACTCTTCCTAGAATTGGCTATCCAGCCAAACAAAGTAATCAGGCAAGAAGGACCCTCGTTGGGGAGGTGGCCCTGTTGTGGTGTGAACTTTTGCATATATTTTGATATTTTGTATGTCTTTATTTGTAACTTAGACAAAGCAAGTAATATAAGTGTTATGTTATTGATAAGGAGAGCAATGGTTTAATGGATAAGAACCCCCCCCACCACCACCACCACCACCATTCATTAGGACTGAGTCTTTGTAATTTTTATAACAGGGTCAAGTGAAGTGCCTAAAACCAGTTTGGCAAGTGGTTCACTGCAGGACTCACTCAATAACTCAACAAAACAGAAAGGCCAAGACAAAATGAAATTTTTCACACCATATTCATTTCTGTGAACAAGTGAAATATAGCCTAAAAAGTCCCTGTGAATATATTTTATACATTTTATATGAAACTAGTTGTGCTACCCATCAGAGACGGCTTGAAATCTATGTAATTAACATAGACTCCATGCAATGCATATGTCTCTGTTATATGACATTTGTTACGGGATTCACAAAAGCAGTGTTAATGTGTGTGATGCGCCAAGCTGGCAAGCTTCATCTTAACAAATGTTATTGGGGCAGGTGTAAAGACAATGTGTCGCACCAGAATTCTATTGGTCTAAAGTTGCCTGTTTGGTTTTAATTCAGAAGCCATTAAGTACCCTATTGGACAGAGAATGCATATATTTGCTTGCTTTACCCCTCCCTCTCTCTTACACCATCATCATGAAGGAGCATCTCACACACCATGAACTGAAAAGGACAACACAATGAAGAGCACAGCTTGGCAGCCATATTGAGACAGGCATGCGACCTGTTCTGAAGAAAGCTGACCACAAATGATGCCTTAATTAGAGACATTTTAAGTAACTAACAAGTTTGTGTGCCGCCTGAAACTACACATCAACATTTATCAGGTTGTATGATTGCCAATATTCAAATGTACTTTGCTTATTGTTATTATTTATGAATATTACCAATAACACATTGTGTAACTTAACTCCTGCTTGTCTTTTACTACACCTAATTACCTGAGGTTATAGATGTAGAAGGGAAGGTGAGGAGAAGTTATATGGTACAATACTTTATAAACAGTGGTGTAAGTCTGTGAGATTTGAGGCATTCTGACAAAGGCTACATATTAATAATACAAAACTACTATTAATAATACAAAAGGGGAAAGTAGAGTAATGGAGAATTCTACCAAGACAAAACAGGCCCAAAGTGGTTACTCTAACAGAACTTAACAAGTCATCTGCTGAGATGGGGGAACCTGCTGAAAAGATGGCCATATCAGCTGCAGCCCATTAACTCTGACAGAAACCCCTCTTGAGTAAAAGGCATATGACAGCCCACTTGGCATTTGTCAAATGGCATTTTAGGGACTCTGAGAGCATTAGAAAATAAATTCTGTGATCTGACGAGACAACAATTGAACTCTTTGGGCAGAACTCAGAGTATAATATCTAGAAAAGACCAGGCACTGGTCATCGACTGTCTAATGCCATCCAGCCAGTGAAGAATGGTGGTGGTAGCATCATGCAGCAGGGGTAAGTAAACTGGTTTGAATTGAGGGAAAGATGAATACAGCCAAATATATAGAGGTCTGTAATGGGCATAAAAATGGGAGTTTTTTTAGTTTATTAAAGAAGACTTATAACATTTAATATTAATATTAATAGCTACAAATGATTTTTGAGCAGTGGTTTTCATCTTTAGTTTGCGGGGTGCCCCATGGCTACTGGTTTTTATTATAATTAATTTCCCAATCTGGACACCTTTCTCATTTGAATTATATGTATAAATACAACAGAATTCGTACGATACTGAATATTAAACATTTAGAGCATTACAATAGGCCATTCAGCCCAATAGAGCTTGTCAGTCCTACCCACTTAATTCTTCTAAAATAACATCAAGTGGAGTTTTGAAAGTCCCTAAACTCCTACTGTCCACCACACTACTTGGTCACTTGTGTCTGTGGGTCTCTGTGTGAAGAAAAACATCCTTATGTTTGTGTGAAATTTACCCTTAAGAAGTTTCCAACTGTGCCCCCGTGTTCTTGATGAACTCATTTTAAAATAACCGTCTCGATCCACTGGACTAATTCCCTTCATAATTTTAAACACTTCACTCAGGTCTCCTCTTAATCTTCTTTGGCTTAAACTGTAAAGGCTCAGCTCTTTTAATCTTCCCTCATAATTCAACCCCTATAGCCCTGGAATCAGCCTAGTCGCTCTTCGTTGGTCCTTTTCTAGTGCTGCTATGCCCTTTTTGTAGCCTGAAGACCAAAACTGCACACGGAACTCCAGATGAGGCCTCACCAGTGTGTTATAAAGCTCGAGCAGAACCTCCTTGGACTTGTACTCCACACATCAAGGCGCTATATAATCTCACATGCTGTTCGCTTTCTCAATGGCTACTGAACGTTGTCTGGCAGTTGATAGAGTCAAGTCCACTACGACTCCTAAATCATTCTCATAAGGTGCACAAGGGGGTACCCAAAAGTAACCAGAATCTGTACCTAGACTTAGTTGTGAATTTCGCCACTAGGTGTAGCATGCTTACAGTATTCTGTGGCAGTCTGCTCTTTATTGTTCATACGCCATTTCATGTTGGTTTTTCTTGGTGCTTATTAAATGTGTGTAAATTTTGTGATGGGTGATCATAAAGAACAACGAATCTGCGCTAAATTTTGCTCTCTCTTAGGGAAAACAGCTGCTGAAACTTTAGTGATACTAGTGAAACTGCTTTTAAAGAGGAAGCTTTTAGTTAAACACAGGTCTACGAGTGGTATTCGTGTTTCAAATGAGGGGAAATATCACTTGAAGACCAACCAAGATCTGGCCGACCTTCCCCAATTAGGAATGATGAAAATCTTGAAAAAGTTCACAATGCAATTTATGAAGATCGTCGTCGGACTATTGAAGAGATTTCTGAATTGACTTGTGTGTCTTGAAGTTCTTGCCACCTTCCTTACTCGCCTGATCTTTGCTCCGTGTGACTGTTTCTTGTTCCCGCCTATGAAAACAGAACTCAAAAGAAAACGTTTTTGTACCAGGGCGGAAGTCATAGAAAAATCACCTCAGGCCTTGGACGATGTTCCTCTTCAGCAATTCCAAAAATGTTTCCACCAGTGGGATAACCATTGGGACAGGTGCATTCATTCACATGGAGAGTACCTTGAAGGAGACGGAAGTTTCAGTAAGTAACAATTATTAAAACATTTTTTTTTCAGTTCTGGTTATTTTTAGGGTACCCCCTCGCATTTTCGATTTTCCAACCTCCCATTGTGTATTCAAACCTCACATTTTGACTTCCTACGTGTAATACTTTACATGTACTGACATTAAATGTCATCTGCCACAGATCTGCCGAGCCTGTCTGCTGTCTACGTCCTTCAGTAAATATGGCTGGAGAAATGCTGTTCCCTGCGCTGGAGGAACTGTGACTGAGAAAGTCAAATAGAAACAATTCAGGTCTGGCAACAAATTACATTTTTCAGGAATCACACCGAGCTATTCAAGGAATAAAACAAACTTTAACATGTCTATGAAAGGAATACAACTTTGCCAAAATGTAAAAGCAGGCAGTAGATTGCCATAAAATTCATGCTGCCCTTTTGTTCGAAATGCCTGCAGAGTATTGACTTACTGTTTAGGAATATAATTGTTAGTTATTCTCTTCTTTGATGTTTAACAGGTAAAACATGAATGAACAAGAAAATAAGATCAAAAATTAAGAAAGATGAAAGGAGGGTTTCCACTAAAATAAACTTCAAAGTCATTCCTCAGGAGAGGAAGTGCTAGCGGAATGGTTACAGCTCTAAAGTCTTTGATAAAAGAAACCAAAAATAAGACGCTGGGACTGAAAAGCTGATCAAGTGGTTGGAGTTTATTTTTCATTTATAATACTAGAGCACCATTTTGTAAATCGGTTTACTGAAGTGTATCCTTAAATTCTACAGATTGGATAATTACAGATGACAGGCTTTCAGGTTGTTTTCCAATTCGTAAGAAATGAAACCTACCCGTCAGATGACTGAACACAGATTGAGCAAGTCTGGCGATTACTGAACGCAATGGTGACTGTTGGTAAGTGGTGATGGCAGGGAGGGGTGCCATCACTAATACACAACCCATTACACATTAGAGGAAAGGACTGTGACAGAAGTGACTTGGTCTGAATGGACAGTACCTGTAGTTCCTGTCATTGAGACAAGTGATAATGTGCTTGTTCAGCCATTTATCATTTACTTTTTACTGGGAACATTTCAAATGGTGTACAGTACATTCATCATAATAAAAGGATAAGTGTCTGGGTGTCTGTCAGGATGCTGTGTCCCTGTCATTCCAACAGATGGTGCATCACAAACCTTTTAAGTAATAAAATGCATGGCATTTTCCATTCCAACAAATGGCGCATCACACACATTAACACTGCTTTTGTGAATCCCATACCAAATGGCATATAACAGAGACATATGCATTGCATGGAGTCTATGTTAATTACATAGTTTTCAGGCCATATCTGATGGGTAGCACAGCTAGTTTCATATAAAATGATATGGCCGGTCCCATAAATGAAGGTCAAGGAAAAGTCTGCAAAATTAGTCTTGATTAATATCCACAGGGACTTTTTAGTCTATGTTTCAGTTGTTCACGGTCTGGAAAGACAGCCCCTCGTACACAGACAGACAGACACCAAATATCCAAAACACACACTATTTATTGTTTTCTTTTTTATACACGACACCTCACAATACTCTTCCAATACTTTAGCCACCTCTACTCCTCTCCTCTCAAGCTCCGTCTTCTCCCTCCCAACTCCGGCTCGTACCATAGAGTGAGCCGGCTCCTTTTATCATGTCCCAGATGTGCTCCAGGTGCTCCATGACAATCTTCCAGCAGCACTTCTTGGTGTGGCGGAAGTGCCGCATGAGCACCTGGAAGCACTCTGGGTATATCTGGAACCTCCTCTGACAGCACTTCCGATTGTGGCAGAAGTGCTGCTTTCCAAGGCACCCTGATCCTCTGGGTGCCACCTGGTGGTGGCCACGGGACCCAACAGGGTTAAGCTTCTATGCTCTGGTCCCGTGACCCCCATACAGAGCAGGGCGGCACCCCTCTCGTGGCCTAGGAGAGGTATTGCCCCTCTTCCGTTCCTTCCAGGTGTCCCTGGTGGACAGGATCCCCAGCTGCCCGCCACAACGGAAACAATTTAATTTTGTCTTGGCCTTTCTGTTTTGTGTTTTGTTGAATTATTTTAACAAACACGATAGTCTATTGTTAACTACAGTACCATGGGAAAAAATGTAAAGCCTCTGTGCAAGGAAGGAGCTGATTGTTTCTGTATTATCCAGTCTAAAATTTCCTTTTGCCATATCTGGAAGAAGCATCACTACTGAGGACATTTGTTCGGTTAACTAGAAAATCCACCATTATGCCATCATGTAGAAGCCAACACAGCTTATGAAGTTGACCCAGAAAGTGCTGAGGATATACTCTGTTGACAAAAATGATATTGAAATAGGAGGCAAAAAAAATTAAATGAATCTTCGCTAACCTGAGCTACCAACAGTGACAATTAATTTCAAAGAAAACAAACCCAAAAATAGAGAGAAGAAGCCCGAGTTGGAAAATGCCTGCAGGATAATCTTTAAAGGTAGTGACATTTAATGATGGAAGTATATACATTTTTTTTTAAAGTAAGAGATCTGAATGAATAAATTAAATTATCTTTTTATTATTTTATCCCACTTAGATTAGATTAGATGAACTTTATTAATCCCAAGGGGAAATTTAGATGCATACAGAGGCAGACACATTAAAAAACAAGGATACAGACTCACAGAACAAATAATACAGCCAATCAATTGATCAGTTGATGAATAACTACATAATTAAATAAAAATGAATATATATTGTACAAATGTTTCAAAATAAACTTCTAGAGTACGTCAGGAGAACACATTGAATTGCTTGATACCAGTGGGCAGAAAAGACCCCCTCAGTGATGCTTCTTAGCACACCTGTGGCTAATAGTGCTGCAAGACAGCACCTCCTAGAGGAGAACTTTTATGATAGCATCTAATTTTGCCATCATCTTCTTTCCATAACAGCGTCCATTGTGCCCAGTCTTCGCCCTAAGATGGCGCAGGCCTTCCTGATATGTTTGTTTAGGCCTTGTGTGTCTTTTGAGCTCAAGTTGCTTCCCCAGGAGACCACAATGTAGACCACCACACTGGCTACTAAGGACTGGTAGAACATTTCCAGCAGCTTGCTGCACACATCAAAAGACCAGAGACTCCTCTGGAAGTACAGACTGCTCTGGACCTTCTTGTACAGCACCAGTTGAATATGAAGTTTATGTGTTTTTTTTTTTTAATTAATTGATAGAATTTGAATTAAAATAAACACATTTAAAGACATTCTTCTTCATAAATACACAGGTGCTCAGTGGATCGGTAGTCCTCCCTCGACCTGCGCTACTGATTATTAAACTCATGATATCATCTGATATCTGAAATGATAACATGATAGCTGAAACTCATGATCTCCATTTTCATGTCAAAAGTGTTTAATGAATCAGCACATGAAAAGCTTCTGCCCCATACAGAGTTGATTTCCGCCTTGTGCCAAGTACTGCCAGGATTACCCAGAGGAAAATTGAACTGCTCAATGGTTGATCTTTAAAGGCTCATGAGACTTAAAAGGGATTCTTATTTATGTTTCATTTAAGAATCAACTTTGTCACAGATGTGTCTCCTAAAATTCCTCAGGAGAAATAGTTTTAGACAAAAAAGAGACACAACTGAGGTAAAAGGAGTCAAAAATTAAGAATGTAATTTGAGAAACATGTTACATGAGATGTCTTTGTAGTCTTGTTTTAATCTCTTTGAAGACTTCATACTTTTTACTTCATCCAAGGTGACTTACACTACTGGAATAGTTACATTTCTTTTGTTTGTCCAATTAGAGCACAGGCAGGTGAAGTGACTTGCTCATCATTACATGGTGTCAGTAGTGGGATTTGAATTCACACCCCCTGGGGTTGAAGCCCAGCATCTTTCCCACTATGATCACACACTGCCTGTCTTTCATCCCGAATGAGTTTCACTTAATTGGAGCACAGCAGTATAAATCAGAGCAACTGATAGAGTTATTCAGAAGCAAGGGCCACAGGGGATGCACAAACCAGCGTGTTTCTTCGAGGGTTACGTCAGGAAGGGCATCCGGTGTAAAATTTTGCCAAATCAAATATGCGGATAACAATACAAATTTCCATTCGAGCCCCAGGTTTACAATGACCGCCACCATTACTGTTAGCCAACAGGGTGCTGGCAGAAATTAGGCTACTGTTGGCCGAAGAAGAAGAAAGAGAAGAAGAGGGGGGAGACGTGTCCGGAGGCACAAGGAGAGGAGGAAGGCAAAGAGAGTGGAACTGAGGGTAGGAACTTTGACTGTTGGCAGTATGACTGGTAAGGGGAGAGAGTTAGCAGATATAATGGAGAGAAGGAAGGTTGATGTATTGTGTGTGCAAGAGACTAAATGGAAGGGGAGTAAGGCCAGGTGGATCGGAGGTGGATTCAAATTGTTCTATCATGGTGTGGATGGGAGGAGAAATGGAGTAGGAGTTATTCTGAATGAACCGTATGTCAAGAGTGTTTTGGAGGTGAAAAGAGTGTCAGGCAGAGTAATGACTATGAAGCTGGAAATTGGAGGTGTGATGATGAATGTTGTTAGTGCATATGCACCGCAAGTTGGGTGTACGATGGGTGAGAAAGAAGCTTTTTGGAGTGAGCTGGATGAAGTGATGAACAGTGTACCCAAGAAACAGAAAGTGGTGATTGGAGCGGATTTCAATGGGCATGTTGGTGAAGAGAACAGTGGAGATGAGGAGGTGATGGGTAGGTATGGTGTCAAGGAGAGGAATAAATGTCAAAGGATGGTGGATTTTGCCAAAAGGATGGACATGGCTGTGGTGAATACGTATTTTAAGAAGAGGTAGGATGGTTACGTACAAGAGTGGAGGAAGATGCACACAGGTGGATTACATCCTATGCAGAAGAGTTGATCTAAAGGAGATTGAAGACTGCAAAGTGGTGGTAGGGGAAAGTATAGTTAAGCAGCATAGGATGGTGGTCTGTAGGATGACGTTGGAGATCAAGAAGAGGAAGAGAGTGAGGGCAGAGCCAAGGATCAAATGGTGAAAGTTGAAAAAGGAAGACTGCAAGGTTGAGTTTAGGGAGGAGGTGAGACAGGCACTGGGTGGTAGTGAAGAGTTATCAGACAGCTGGGGAACTACAGCAGATGTAGTAAGGGTGACAGCAAGAAGGGTCCTTGGCGTGACATCTGGAAAGAGGAAGGAGGAAAAGGAAACCTGGTGGTGAAATGGGGAAGTACAGGAGAGTATACAGAGGAAGAGGATGGCAAAGAAGAAGTGGGATAGTCAGAGCGATGCAGAAAGTAGACAAGAGTACAAGGAAATAAGGCGCAAGGTGAAGAGAGAGGTGGCAAAGGCTAAAGAACAGGTGTATGATGAGTTGTATGAGAGGTTGGACACTAAGGAGGGAGAAAAGGACCTGTACCAATTGGCTGGACAGAGGGACCGAGCTGGGAAAGATGTGTAGCAGGTTAGGGTGATAAAGGATAAAGATGGAAACGTACTCACAAGCGAGGAGATTGTGTTGAGCAGATGGAAGAGTACTTCGAGAGGCTGATGATTGAAGAGATCGAGAGAGAGAAGAGGTTGGATAATGTGGAGATAGTGAATCAGGAAGTGCAACGGATTAGCAAGGAGGAAGTAAGGACAGCTATGAAGAGGATGAAAAATGGAAAAGCCGTTGGTCCAGATGACATACGTGTGGAAGCATGGATGTGTTTAGGAGAGATGGCAGTGGAGTTTTTAACCAGATTGTTTAATGGAATCTTGGAAAGTGAGAGGATGCCTGAGGAGTGGAGAAGAAGTGTACTGGTGCCGATATTAAAGAATAAGGGGGATGTGCAGGACTGCGGTAACTACAGGGGGATAAAATTGATGAGCCACAGCATGAAGTTATGGGCAAGAGTAGTGGAAGCTCGGTTAAGAAGTGAGGTGATGATTAGTGAGCAGCAGTATGGTTTCATGCCAAGAAAGAGAACCACAGATGCGATGTTTGCTCTGAGAATGTTGATGGAGAAGTTTAGAGAAGGCCAGAAGGAGTTGCATTGCGTCTTTGTGGACCTGGAGAAAGCATATGACAGGGTGAGGAGAGAGGAGCTGTGGTATTGTATGAGGAAGTCGGGAGTGGCAGAGAAGTACGTAAGAGTTGTACAGGATACGTACGAGGGAAGTGTGACCGTGATGAGGTCTGCGGTAGGAATGACGGATGCATTCAACATGGAGGTGGGATTACATCAGGGATCGGCTCTGAGCCCTTTCTTATTTGCAATGGTGATGTACAGGTTGACAGACGAGATTAGACAGGAGTCCCCGTGGACTATGATGTTTGCTGATGACATTGTGATCTCTGGGATAGTAGGGAGCAGGTTGAGGAGACCCTGGAGTGGTGGAGATATGCTCTAGAGAGGAGAGGAATGAAGGTCAGTAGGAACAAGACAGAATACATGTGTGTAAATGAGAGGGAGGTCAGTGGAATGGTGAGGATGCAGAGAGTAGAGTTGGTGAACGTGGGTGAGTTTAAATACTTGTGATCAACAGTACAGAGTAATGCGGATTGTGGAAGAGAAGTGAAGAGGAGAGTGCAGGCAGGGTGGAATGGGTGGAGAAGAGTGTCAGGAGTGATTTGTGACAGACGGATATCAGCAAGAGTGAAAGGGAAGGTCTACAAGACAGTAGTGAGACCAGCTATGTTATATGGGTTGGAGACGGTGGCACTGACCACAAAGCAGGAGACAGAGCTGGAGGTGGCAGAGTTAAAGATGATAAGATTTGCATTGGGTGTGACGAGGATGGATAGGATTAGAAATGAGGACATTAGAGGGTCAGCTCAAGTTGGACGGTTTGGAGACAAAGCCAGAGAGGCGAGATTGCGTTGGTTTGGACATGTGCAGAGGAGAGATACTGGGTATATTGGGAGAAGGATGCTAAGGATAGAGCTGCCAGGGAAGAGGAGAAGAGGAAGGCCTAAGAGAAGGTTTATGGATGTGGTGAGAGAGGACATGGAGGTGATGGGTGTAACAGAACAAGATGCAGAGGACAGAAAGATATGGAAGAAGATGATCCGCTGTGGCAACCCCAACGGGAGCAGCCGAGAGAAGAAGAAAAAGAAAAATTAAAAAAAGTAAAATGTAATAAAAAGTAAATAAAATATTAACATTAACACCTTGTCAAAAACAATACTATGGATTACTTTATACTCTAACTTAAATTCTATAAGCGTTGCTTTTTCGCATTTTTGTTCGCATGTTGTTTGGGATATTTTTCTCTTTTTCGTTTATTGGATGATTCTCTTTGTTCTTCATTATTTTTATATGCAGCTATTTTTTGTTCATTTTCTTTTTTTCTGACATTCATTACCAGCTCTACCAGCCATTTTTCTATTGTGAGCTAAAATTTGACATTCTTGAATAGATAATTTGCTTCCAGCTCCGTCTTGACTCCACTCCACTCCTAGCTTTGTCCTTCTTCCTCCCAACTCTGGCTCTCCGAATGGAGTGAGATGGCTCCTTTTATGGTGGTCCTGGGAGTGTTCCAGGTGGCTCATTAATCGGACCTGGAATCCCTCGCTGGTGTGGTGAGAGCCCAATGAAGGGCCCTGCAGCTCCCACTGGCGGCTCCCATGGAGCCCAAATGGACTGTGTCAATCTCCACGTCCCAGCATATCCTGCGTGAAACTATGGTGTCACAGCCACCTAGAAGGGCTGCCCTCTAGTGTCCTGGGGAAGGCATTACCCTGCCGATGCTCTCTCCCCCGGTCCTTCTATGTGGCCACCCGTCACAGTGGGCTATCTGACTCTAAGGATAGCGACCATCAGGTAAGTCAGTTCCACCTGCAGAGAAATCCCTCTGACAGCACCGGATTGCTTCATAATACAATTCAATAAAATAAAATAATCTGAGTTAGGGGACCACTTTTGGCTCCACCGGTACTAAGAAACACCTCAAAGATTTTGTGTGGCTATTGACTTTTTTGTTTTTCACAAAGCTGTTACATTTACCAGGAAATGATCCTTAGAAAGATGTTGATATTCCTAAGATGATCCCATCGGAATTGTCTAATTAAAATTGACTGAAAAAAAAAGTTAATTTAAACTTAAAGAATTTAAGTATATATTCCTAACAGCCTAATTATCTGCTGTTTTTATGTTCAGATTTAGATTATTACTCATTGTATTATGTCACCTTGGATATAATTAATATGCCATCACACTGAGTTGCAACTTTTCTCTAAATTGATTTAAAATAACTCAGGTTGAAATGAAGTTTTAACTTTCAATTCTTTTTTCTTGTTAAACAGGAGCTCCCTACTGAGAAGTGATGGGAGTGATAATAATTGAGAAAAACAAAAGCGGTTCTCTTCATGCAGTAAAACAACTTATGTATCTAAATAGATAAAAATAACAGTAAAGAAATGTGATTAAAAAAATGTATCATTTTTAAACATTTAAAGTTGAAAAGTTACAATTAATATTCCAGAAAAAAAATGTGTAGGAAGAATATGTTGGTAGTTAACAAAAACAGTTGATTTGACTTGGTGAACTCTAAGCAAGTTTCAAGCAAGCAAGTAATTTCATGTTACCTAACGGCCGATTAATACACAAGACAAACAAGCAACAACTAAGGACTTCGCAGTCTGGAGGAGACCTCCACAAATTTCACAAATTTCATCATGGCCGGGTGCTGAACCCACGGATTCTGAGCCATGGCACTTGTATTCTCTAGCCTCTAACCTTTTAATAATCTGTGTTTTACTTTGTAAAGGTATTGAATAACATTTTCATGACATAATGAGCAAATTATAATTTATGCAGGTATTAAGATAATTACAATTGTAAGAAACCACACTAACTATTATAAAGAGTTGGGGAACCACCCTGGTCACCCCATATAATTTAAAGCAAAAAAAAAAAAAAACAAATTTAAGAAAATATGCAATAAATGTGCAGATCTCTTTTCAGACGTGAGTTCTATGAGTGAACTTAACCTTACAACTTTGAGGACTTCCTGCAGGAAGAGGCAGGTCCAGGTGGGTGGACACCAGAAGTGACGTCAGTGGTGGTAAAGCCCGTTACTTGAACTTATGCATGGGACGCTTCTCAATGTGTTTTATGCCAACTTTGTTGTAAAGGAGCTTCCTTCTCAGAGGATTACTTAGATAGATAGATAGATAGATAGATAGATAGATAGATAGATAGATAG
>JANRMT010062844.1:8851834-8864355 GCA_026402145.1 Polypterus bichir lapradei
TATCTATCTATCTATCTATCTATCTATCTATCTATCTATCTATCTATTCTGTTTCTCTTCTCGGTACTCAAATGTGGCACTTGGTGCCACTGCCCACCTGCCAAATTGTTCTGCCTGCCTAAGATAAAGTCATCTCTGATGGAGGATTGCAGGAATTGTCGGGTAGAGGGGGTCTTTCATCGGATTGACTGACTCAGCTGTGGAATGGCCAATAAGGGGAGGCATCTTGATGGCCAAGGTCTCCAGTACTCTGAACAAATTCAAATCGTATCCTGTGATATCATCTACTGTTGAAGTCCGCTCTGTCCTTGTAATATTTTTATTGCACTATTATATTGTATAGAGGATTACTTGTGTTCTGTTCTGTGTATTGTATTGTATTGATCCCCTTTGTTTTGACACCCACTGCATGCCCAACCTACCTGGAAAGGGGTCTCTCTTTGAACTGCCTTTTCCAAGGTTTCTTCCATTTTCTTTCCTACAAGGGTGTTTTTTAGGAGTTTTATCCTTGTCTTCTTAGAGAGTCAAAGCTGGGGGGCTGTCAAAAGGCAGGGTCTATTAAATCCCATTGCGGCACTTCTTGTGTGATTTTGGGCTATACAAAAATTAATTGTATTAATGTATTAATTGTACATTAAAACTCTTGTTATGGTGAATTTCATAACATTTACTTTTTTTATATAGCCAGCCTAGGCAGAGTAAAGTTTGTTCTTAATATCATCTACTAAGTCAGTGAATGGGTCTCTCAGCTTTTAGCTGCCACAGAGTAAATTGTATCGTTTTTTTTTAATATTTGGTGCTCATCAAAATCGCTCAGTTTCACAGTTGTGTGCAGTGCTGTTTGATTCCACTTGTGTGAATGGTAGTGGCATTCCAAATGAAACAATGTGAAGGTGACTTTGTCAAGAATGGTAATGAGTTTACAAGGTGATCTGATGATTTCATTATCCTTGCCGCACAGTCTGTCAGTGAATCAGACCCTCTTAGAAGGCAGGAGGTGATAATTGGTGTTTGGACTGGCAATGACTCCACAAAGTATTTAAAGCAATGGGAGTCTTCACTTGCTCTTTTTCAAACTCACATGGACATCCCCATTACCTATAAGAAGAAAGCAGGCATTGTGGACGTTAGATTTGTACTTCTGATGAGAGGGCCTTAGGAATTGCAATGGACTTCTCATTATCAACTGCCAGAAAGTGTTCAGTAGCCATTAACTCTTTGACGGCTGAATATTTATTCCAAAAAAGTCAGTTTTCTGAAAAGCACACAAAGCAAAGCACACATGTAAAATGTATGTTGCTGTGTGTTGTGGCTGCTGACGGTGCCTGTTCAACATCTTTGGCAACAGCAGCTGGGCGGAGGTGACTCGACGGCCAGCAAGAATGACCGGCGGGCCAACTGCCTGGCTCTTTTCATGCAACATGCGGGCAGCGGTCATAGCGTAATGCAATCTAGTTTTACTTCTTGTCATTGCAAGGTGAATTCTGCCATAGGTGTATCAGTTACATAAACATGTTCAGCACCACGATCAACTGATGGTGGCACCTCACTTTGATTTTCAATCCCCATCTCCTGATCATCTGCATCAGAATTGAAGTCCGACACATCAGAGGTCTGATTCAGCGATAATATGCAAAACGTTGTACATGGAGTATTTTGCTTTGTGCGTTCGCATCGCTCTCCCTCCAGATATCGATGCCATTTTAGAGGTTGTTTGCTCTTCACTACTTGTGCACCCGCAGGAAATTGAGATCAAATCAACGAAGCTAACTTTCCTTCTAGTAAAGGGAGTCGAACTAAAATTAACGGTAAGTTTGGTCAACGTTTACAGGCAATTTTGTACTCTAATCATCAATTTCGACAAAAGTCGAGATCCGCCCTGAAAGAGTTAAAGCAAAGGGAGTTTTCACTTGATCCTTTTTAAACTCACATGGCCATCCCCATTACCTGTAAGAAGAAAGCAGGCATTATGTACGTTAGATTTGTACCACTGATGAGAGGGCCTTAGGAATTGCAGTGGACTTCTCATTATCAACTGCCAGACAGTGTTCAGTAGCCATTAAGAAGGCTAACAGAATGTGAGGTTATATACTGTAGCATGATGTTTAAAGTACAAGTCAAAGAAGATTATGCTTAAGCTTTATAACGCACTAGTGAGGAATACTGTGTGCAGTTTTCGGCTCTAATAGGACATAGCAGCACCAGAAAAAGTCCAAAGAAGAACGACCAGGCTGATTCCAAGGCTGCAGAGTATGAGTTACGAGGAAAGACTAAAGGAACATTAAAGGAGTTGAATGATCCTTAGTTTAAGCAAACAGAAATTGAGAGGAGACATGATTGATGTGTTTAAAATTATGAAAGGAATTGGTCTTTGACATTAAAATGAGTTCATCAAGAACACAGGGTCACTGTTGGAAATGTAAAGGGTAAACTTTGCACAAACGTTAGGATGCTTTTGCTCACACAGAGACCTATGGACATATGGAATAAGTGTGGTAAACAGCAGGACTTTAGGAAATCTTCGAAACAGTACTTGCTGTTATTTTGTAGGAATTAGATGGACAAGACTGGTGAGGTTTCTTAGGCTGAAAGGCCTGTTCTCATGCCGTACTCTCGCAGGAATGTCATCTTCATCAGTCATGATGTCACGTACAAGGTGCTTCCACTCGCTGTGACAGAACGCTGAAGAATACAGAGATGACAGGGGGCTCTGATGCTAACAGTATCTTCTCTTTCCCTGTACCATCGACATGCTGCTCAAGGAGGACATCTAGCTCCGCCCACAATGCTCCTAGAGGACTCTGCCCCATTCAGGCAACAATAGTATAAATAGGAATAGCCCGGGGAAGGTGTTACCAGTATTCAGCTTGCAATTCTGAAAAGACAGAGCTTATGTTATTGAAAGGGTGACACTAGCCATATTTTCTTTGCTTTTGGCCACGACATGGCTGTTACTTTTGTTATTGCAGGTTCACACATATCGATGTGGGCCTTTCACAGAGACCCGCACAGCATTCGCATGCCTACGTCGCTGACAGTAAAAACACGGAAAGCCTCAT
Source organism: Polypterus bichir lapradei (assembly GCA_026402145.1). Lineage (NCBI taxonomy): Eukaryota > Metazoa > Chordata > Cladistia > Polypteriformes > Polypteridae > Polypterus > Polypterus bichir. The sequence goes on from JANRMT010062844.1 coordinate 8,854,894, forward strand.
TACTTTTCAATCAGCCCTCGTATTTTCTTAAGCGTAGGCATTAATGGACAGGCACCCTCACCAATGCCGATTCCTGCTCAGCATCTCATGCTTCCTACTTATGACCTTAGTAGGGGAAAAAAGGGATTATAAGCAAGGTGGACTTCCACATTGATGGATTAAAAAACAAAAACAGTAGTGTACCTAATAAAATCCTGTTATCTTGATTACATTTTCACATTCATATCAGGAAGGTCAACATTCTTACAAAAGCTAAAGACTTTAATGAGGCATACTTCTCTGATTGTACAGAATTATCATGGGATAAAATTCAAAAGAGAAATGGAAATCAAATTATATCACATCAACTATGATCACTTCATGACTGTGTATTCCCTGCACATTAAATCTGTTAAATATTTATTCAAGAATTCCTACCACAGAGAAAAATCTGTCCTAAAGCAAACTCATTATTTTTATTAATTAGTTATGATTTTTTTTTATACACTGTGCATTCCCTAAAGTCAAGTGTTTGGGGAGATGCTACATCTTTAGAGATGAAGATTCTGTAGTCGGCTTCACTTTTTCACTTGGATTTATAACATCCTGACATTTTATTATTTAATATTTTAAATTAAAAATACATTTCCATAGCTATGTAGTTTTTCCCTGCCATCATCATCATCATCATAATCTTTATCACCATCCCAGAAAATTTGCTTTAGAATAACCACATATGAAAAGGTTATCCATTTCAGCTACAATATATAATGAGGGATTAATTATAAGCTATTCAGCAGCCTGTGCCTCATGAATAATTTACGCAAAGTCACTTGCCCTATACCTTCAAGCACAAAAGAACGCAAATATTACACATTATACACCGTATAAGCCAATACATTCAAGATCTTTCATTTCATCAGATACAGAGGGAAAGTGCAGTGCATTTACAGGAAATGTGCACCATCCACCTTGAACGCAATTATCTCCTATTGCTGAACGAAATGAGAAACCGAACGTTTCAAATGCAAGCTTTTCACTGTCCGTCTGGGTAACATTACAATTTAAAGATGACTGGGATGTTTCACAGAACATCACCCCCATGTAGAACGAACAGCTTTCTCCCTTGTTGCAAAGTGAAGCTTGAAAGAACATCTGATGTTGGTGTCACCCGGTGTCTGATTTGGAGTGATTTATTGCCTTTTGTTGCATTTATTGTATATTACCGGCTTATCGTTTAACTTGACAGATTGCAGGCCATTTACTAGACTTCAGTCTTCCAGATTCACTGAGGCCCCAACTCCTGTGTATGAAGCCTTCTTCACTCAGCTCCATTTTCTGGCTAGTTTTATGTAAATTAGCATGTCAACTTTCTCCACTCGAAATGAAAATGCTCAATACGTCAAAGTAAATAGAGAGAGAGATTTGGAGCATGCACTGATACATCGCGTTTCAAATGCCCACCACATGGAGAACAACACTCAGGATCCCAAATTGGGACCCGAGCGCAGCCATCTCAGCCTCACACTAGTTTGAATGCAATGGAAAAGTGGTGGCCGGAGTGCCAATCCTACCACCAAACCCCAAGTTCTAGGACCTGCTTGCAGGATAACGTCATACCCGGGATGGAGCAATTGCAGGTTAAGGGCCATGCTCAAGGGTCCAACAGAGCGGAATCATTTCTGGTGTTTATGGGACTTGAACAGGCAAGACTTCTGATGACCGCCGCAGATCTCTAGCCTCAGAGCCAAGTAGATACTTCAGTTGTCACACACGTGGGCATGGGAGGCAGCTGAAGGGCTCACAAAGGGATAATTCCATGCCAGATCAGGGGGTGGCAGAATGCACTAATCCTTCCTCTTTTTTATCTGCAAACCAAGCATTGGAAATTTTTCTGGGACTCGAGGACGTCACTTCCGGTTCCGGGCCAGATAACATCACTTGTGATTCTGGGCCTGATGACGACACTTCCGGTTCCAGGCCCAATGACATCACTTCCGGTTCCTGCCCGATGAAATTACTTCTCCTGCACGGCTTTAAAACCGCCATGTTTGCCTATGGTTGTCGTTCTATTGTTAGACTGAAGTCTGTTGAGACACGTCATTTGGAACCAACCTTTCATTTCGGCAGCCTGATTCAAGTATAGGGGTGGCTGCCCCCAAACCTCTTTCTGCGTCTATTCAATAATTTCACAACGTCTGTCTTTCAGAATTTGTAAATTTGGAGAATGATTTGTACTTTGCATGTGAAATATAATACAATTATTGCAAAATTTGTTTCTGAGTGAGTCTTTTATTGTCAAATTTATTATAAGAAGCCTGTAAAAAACAAATGAAATACTTTGTATTATGTTGTCTGTTAGCACAGTTGCATTTTCTTCATCTGTATGTATTATTCAGAGGTCACCTTTAATTCATTTTTTCCCAGATTTTTATTTTCCTATTTTAATTACCTGTGCTTTGTGTTATATTTTTGCACAGTGAATTGACGAATTGTCCTTTACTTTGTAGTCACACTAATTATTTAGGCCTCTTAATGTTAACTGTATAGGGATTGATATTTCCTGGAAGGTTGGCTAATAGTACAGAAGTCCATCACTGGACCACACTGGGCAACACTGTGTTGGTAGAATGTGTCCTTCTCTCATCTACTGCTTATTCCTTTATGTGTATTCATTATTCATCTAATAACTGACTCTAAAATTAGAATACTGTTTATCATTGTCATAACATTTATTCAGTTTGTCTCCTTTATGCTATTTAAATTATTTTCAACTAGCCGAAGCCCGCCGTAGCATACGGCGGTGTAAGAATAGGAACGGAAAATGGTGAGAAAGGAATTCAGTATAACAAAGGCTTAGGAAACCACCATCGCAATATAACGAAAATAGTAAGGAGCGAAACCAATGCCAATGGTCGAGAGAGTACCTTCCTGTAGCAGGCTACGGAAAACATAGATATATATATAGATAGACGCCGCATTCACTGTGTTGCCCAGTTGACACGATAAGTCAGTGCGTCCGCCCTATTGCGAGTGGTAAAAGTGCCATTTAAACTAATACAGGTAGATGTGAAAACTGGGTTTTCTGATGAAAAAACAATAACGTTTTAAACAGTATTGTTTACATACAACAGATTTTGGCGAATCATTTACATGCAATTATTTATATCCATTTATACACTAATAATGGCAATTATTAAATAATAATAATTATTATTATTATTATTAAATAATTCCTCCTGTATAAGCAACATTTCTCGGACTGCCTTCTTCCATCTCCGAAACATTTCTAGACTTCGTCCTGTTCTTACGCAACACAGTACTGAAGTACTGGTTAATGCCCGAGTCACCTCACGTATAGATCACAGTAATGCTATTCTGTCTGTCATCCCACAAAAACGTATCCATCGCTTACAATTTATTCAAAATTCTGCTGCCAGGATAATAACTTGCTGTTCTAAATCCACTGAACATATTACACTGATTCTCTCTCAGCTTTACTGGCTCCCTGTTAACTACAGAATACAATACTAAATACCGCTCTGAACATTTAAAGCTCTCCACAACCTCACTGATCTCCTACAGACTTGCACTCCTCTCGCTCACTCAGATCCTCATCTGCAGCTCGACTTTCTGTACCACACATCAAACTCTGTGCTATGGGATCTCAGGCGTCTCTCATGGTGCTCCTCAACTCGAGAATTCTCTTCTCTCTCATATACATCAGCTTGATTCAATAACACATTTTAAAACTGCCCTCAAAACTTATCTTTTCCAAACTGGCATACCAATTGTGAATTTTGCACTGTTACTGCCAGTTATCTTTGTTTGTTTGCTAATTATTGCTGTTTGATTTAGCCTTCTCTTTAGCCTCGAGAGCGACGGTGGACGCGGACGGATGATTAGAGATGGCAGGCGGGGCTCTTTCGTGCGTTCCCCATGACGTGAGAGGAGGGTTAGAGTGGGCGGGTGGGGCTCTGACGTGCGTACCCCATGGTCGGGCGACTTGGTCGATTATATATATAGAAAAGCAGCTGGTATCGAAAAGAACATTGAAAAGTCAACGTGGCTCTGAGGTTCATATGGACTGTAGCAGAGACGAAAGCGACTGAGGCTGTGTTTGGTGAGGTGTTCTATGCGGGCACATGAGCAGGCAGTACATATGCCTCGAGAGCGAGGGTGGATGTGGCAGGAGAGTTAGAGTTGGTGGGCGGGGCTCTGTCGTGCGTATCCCATGATGCGGGAGGAGGGTTAAAGTTGGCGGAGCTCTATCGTGCATATCCCATGGTCTTAGAGTTGGTGGGCGGGGCTCTGTGAGTTGGTGGGCGTGGCTCTCTGTCTTGTGCTTACTGTCTTGCATGCCCTTTGTGAATTATATATATAGATGGCTTTCACTTCCAAGGGTGCTTAGGCATTGCAATATCATAACTATTAGATCGGTGACACTGAACATTATAGCATCAAAAACTACAAAGTTTTCAATACACTTTAGTAATAATAATAATTAATTACATTCATATAGTGCTTTTCTCAGTACTGAAGGAGCTTTATATAGTGAGCGGAGAGCCAGTTCAACCAACACCAATGTGTAGCATCCACCTGAATGATGTGATGGCAGCCATTATTGCGCCAGTATATTTACCACACATTTAGCTGTTAGGTAGTGAAGGGGTGAAACAGAGATATTTAGCCAATTAGAGACAGGGGATGACTAGGGGGGCAGAATGGATGGGACCGTGACAGGCAAGTTATCCAGGACATTGGGATACCCCCTACTCTATTCAAAAGATGTCTTCAATGACAACAGAGAGCCAGGACCCCGATTTTATGTCTCATTCAAAGGACAGCACCATTTTTATAGCACAAAGTCCCCGTCACTGCACTGGGACTTCAGGATCCACACATAGACCACAAGGTAAGTGTCCCCCACTGGCCTCACCAACATCTCTTCCAGCAAAACCCAAGGTTTTCCAAGATGGTCCCTCCGTCCAAGTTTTAGCTGGGCTCAAAAATGCATAATTTCAGGTGGGTGGCTTGTTCTTAAGCACAGGTGGTATGGCTGCTGTAAAATGTAATGTCCAAAGTGTTATGGTAACCAACTCACAAACTGACAGTTTCTTTAAATGTCCCTGCTCTACACCATATGTAGAAATCCCAGCGGGCTGTTACCTACTGGTACAAAGTACTGGCATCTCTTCCAGTTACAACACAGAGAACCGTCACCTCTTCTTAGTGTACCGGTGGCTACCAGCACCTCTTCAGAAATCTTCACGTTCAAATGCCCCTCACACCTGCACTTTGATCGACTGTCATTTTAATACGATAATGGAAGATGTCACTCATCATACACATGGACTCTTTGCCCCCGTCCAATCTGGCAGGAGATTACACAGCTTACAGTTTGGCACTACCAGGTTGAGGAATAGCTTCTTCTTGAGTGCTCTTAGACTAGGGAATACAACATCACTAAATGTGACTGTGCACTCTGTGTGATTTATACGACACTTTTCATTTTGTTCAGTAGTCTCATGTACTAAACAATTGCTACTGTCTTTTTAAATTGATGCCAACTGCAGGGAATACAGCAATAATATTTATCTTAGCCGTAGTTACTTTACTGTATTTAAGTATTAATGTTATTTTGTTCTATTTATTGTTTATCTTGAGCAGGAGAAAGGTGCTATATAAATAAAATATATTATTTATTATTATACAGCGGTGCTTGAAAGTCTGTGAACCCTTTAGAATTTTCTATATTTCTGCATAAATATGACCTAAATCATCATCTGATTTTAACTCAAGTCCTAAAAGTAGATAAAGAGAAACCAGTTAAACAAATGAGACAAAAATATTATACTTTTTGATAATGATCGAATATTACATATTTGTGAGTGGCAAAAGTATGTGAACCACTAGGATGATCAGTTAGTTTGAAGGTGAAATTCGAGTCTGGTGTTTTCAATCAATGGGATGCCAATCAGGTGTGAGTGGGCACCCTGTGTTATTTAAAGAACAGGATCTATCAAAGTCTGCTCTTCACAACACATGTTTGTGGAAGTGTATCACGGCACGAACAAAGGAGATTTCTGAGGACCTCAGATAAAGAGTTGTTGATGCTCATCACTATGGAAAAGGTTACAAAACCATCTCTAAAGAGTTTGGACTCCACCAATCCACAGTCAGACAGATTGTGTACAAATGGAGGAAATTCAAGACCATTGTTACCCTCCCCAGGAGTGGTCGACAAACAAAGATCACTCCAAGAGCAAGGCGTGTAATAGTCGGCGAGGTCACAAAGGACCCCAGGGTAACTTCTAAGCAACTGAAGGCCTCTGTCACATTGGCTAATGTTCATGTTCATGAGTCCACCATCAGGAGAACACTGAACAACAATGGTGTGCATGGCAGGGTTGCAAGGAGAAAAACACTGCTCTCCAAAAAAAAACATTGCTGCTCGTCTGCAGTTTGCTAAAGATCACGTGGACAAACCAGAAGGCTATTGGAAGAATGTTTTGTGGATGAATGAGACCAAAATAGAACTTTTTGGTTTAAATGAAAAGCTTTATGTTTGGAGAAAGGAAAACACTGCAGTCCAGCATAAGAACCTTATCCCATCTGTGAAACATGGTGGTGGTAGTATCATGGTTTGGGCCTGTTTTGCCACATCTGGGCCTGGACGGCTTGCCTTCATTGATGGAACAATGAATTCTGAATGATATCAGAGAATTCTAAAGGAAAATGTCAGGACATCTGTCCATGAACTGAATCTCAAGAGAAGGTGGGTCATGTAGCAAGACAACGACCCTAAGCACACAAGTCGTTCTACCAAAGAATGGTTAAAGAAGAATAAAGTTAATGTTTTGGAATGGCCAAGTCAAAGTCCTGACCGCAATCCAATCGAAATGTTGTGGAAGGACCTGAAGCGAGCAGTTAATGTGAGGAAACTCACCAACATCCCAGAGTTGAAGCTGTTCTGTACGGAGGAATGGGCTAAAATTCCTCCAAGCCGGTGTGCAGGAATGATCAAAAGTTACCGGAAACGTTTAGTTGCAGTTATTGCTGCAAAGGGGGCTCACACCAGATACTGAAAGCAAAGGTTCACATACTTTTGCCACTCACAAATATGTAATAGTCGATCATTTTCCTTAATAAATAAATGACCAAGTATAATATTTTTGTCTCATTTGTTTAACTGGTTTCTCTTTATCTACTTTGAGGACTTGAGTGAAAATCTGGTGATGTTTTAGGTCATATTTATGCAGAAATATAGAAAATTCTAAAGGGTTCACAAATGTTCAAGCACTGTACCTTTATCACAAAGTCTGTGGGCTTAAGGGGCTACTTTTTAGTATGTAGTTTTTTTCTTTTTTTACGGGGTTATTGTGGGCCCTGTTTAATTAGTGGGGCCTGAGTACAGAATTTCGTTTCTGCATATGGGTGTTGGATGTTCTAATAAAAGATCCTTGGTGGGGGTTGAATTTAGTTTTGTCAAGTTTGACTTGCTTGTATGGAATGTTACTTGCTTTTAATAAATTCAATGAAATAGAAAAAAAAGATCCTTTATCTTATCAGCACCTTTTCTTCGCATACCACTGAGTACTGCTAGAACTCCATAAATCTTCACTTTCGAACGCCTGCCACCCCAGCACTTCATTCAATCGTCATTGTCTGGCGACAGTCTATGTTTTGCCTTATCAGCACCTTTTCTTAGCATACCAGTGAGTACCCGCATGTAAATCTTTTGATCGACTGTCATTGTATGGCAATATCACAATAATGTACGAGGAACGTTCAAAAAGTTTCCACACTTTTTTAAATTAAATCTATTTATTAAGAATTTCAAAAACAAATGACATCACTTTTCTACATGGTCTACAGTACATAGTCACCTTCCAGACAAAACTAGTCACATGACACTCTCAGACACGACCAATTACTACTCCTCCCGCCTTCACCATTTCCAACGAAGATATAAAAGTATGGAAATGCTTTGAACGTCCCTCGTAAGTATCACTGTACCGGCACGTTTGTTTAGCCTATCACTGAATACTGGCACCACTATAGAAATCTTCACGGGGAACCACCCACCACCAACGATTTGATTGAATTTCACTGTATTGCTATAAACAGACTACCACCACTCCACTTCAAGCCCTCTGTAAGCTACAAAATCTACCCCTGCTGTCCATAGGTCTTAAATCTATCAAAATGAATATCTCAACTCAAATTTTTATTTTGCGATTGCAGAAGTCTATAACAAGTACTTTTTAGAGCCAAGGTAAATCTGCTGCAAAATCAGATATCATTTTCTTTTACTTTGAGGATAAATTTGCTGACCCAGAGGCCACAAACTGGAGGTGCATCATTTATCTCACCGGTCTCCCTTATGACACAGAAGCCTGCAACCTTACTGGTCTACGGTCCTTACACTTTGTCTTTGTCTTTTGGCACAGTTGCACTTTCTTCATCTGTATTTATTATTCAGAGGTCACCTTTAATTCATTTTTTTGCCAGATTTTTATTTTCCTATTATTACCTGTGCTTTTTGTTCTATTTTTGAATGGTGAATTGATGAATAAACCCTTACTTTGTGGTCACACTAATCATTTAGGCCACTTAATGTTAATTGTATAGGGATTGATATTTCCTGGAAGGTTGGCTAATGGTAGAGAAGTCCATCACTGGACCCTACTGGGCAACACTGTGTCGGCAGAATGTCCTTCTCTCATCAACTGATTATTCCTTTTTTGTGTATTTATTATTCATCTAATAGCTGACTCTAAAATTAGAAAACTGTTCATTTTCGTCATAACATTTATGCAGTTTGGCTCCCTTTACGCTATTTAACTTATTTTCAATGGTTTTCACTTCCTGGAGTTCTTGGGAATTGCAATAACCTAGCAATTAGATGGGTGACACTGAACATTTTAACATCAAAAACTACAAAGTTCCATTTGACACATTTTATACCAGTTAGTCTACATCCTCATTATGACCAGTGGTTATGAGCTTCAGGCACTGAATGAAAGAGTTTGATGGCACTTTGTTGTGGATGGGTTATGAAGGGACTCAATCCTAAAACAATTCATTCTTTTGTTCCCATGCCCAGACTCTTTTTTTACGTAGACCCGCACACCACTTGCTCTCTGATCCTGGAAGGGGACACGACCTGCAAGTACAATGCAGTGGCAACTAGAACTACAGATCCAACTTCACCCAGAATTGACTTGCTACGGTACTTCACTTCCGCTATTAGAGCACATCTTCTCCGTTTCTGTACACCCCAGACGACAAGATAGAGCAATAAGATAAGGAAGGGGAGCAGTCAAGAAATTGTTATTCACTCTTTATAGTCTACTAGCTGTTTAAGCCCATGCTGTAAAAAGCCTGGGCTCCTAGAAACTATTGAAATTGTCAGAAAAAATTTGAATTGCAGAATTGGCAGTTTCGTTTTGCGGACGTGCTCGCCTCGCTTGTCTATCA